>JAQFYB010005470.1:0-14005 GCA_034694085.1 Pogonognathellus longicornis | reverse complement strand
GGGTCTTTTAATGTCACCTTGGGTCTTTTAATGTCACCTTGGGTCTTTTAATGTCACCTTGGGTCTTTTAATGTCACTTTCTGGGTATTTTAACGTCCTGTCACATGGACAGAATATCAATTAACAAACAACAGATTAAAACGTTAGATTTACAATAATTAATAAACCGATGTCTCGTGAGTTCTGACCTGAGTTGATATCGAACTACAATGAAATAATGCACTTAGGTAATTGTAGTAATTATAGTAATAATTACAATTTTTGTCAACAATGTAGTAGACTGTCAACCATTCACTAATTTTATCTTTAAAATAAAAGATTTCATTACTCTTTTGGTAATACTAACAGCCATAGCATTGGTTTTCGATTCATCCCTCCCCAAATGTATTGATATATATATATATATATCCGTAAATATTCTTACCATTGCAATTTTTTCCAACTTTGATTTTAGATCTGACAATTCTTCTTCGGCACGAGAAAGACGAGATTTGACAGTTTGGTTTTCTTTTAATACCTCTTCATAAAGCTAAAAATGAAAGATTTTTTTTTATAAAATTATTGGTAATGAAAACAAATAGGAATTACGAAATTAGGATCTGATCTGACTTCGTTGTATGACATCTATTTCTTTCAGTTTTCATCGTAAAAATGCTTTCCTTTCGCCATCTATTCCAGTATATCAATATCCTCACCTTTTTATAATTAATGCGCGTTGACACACCGTTTTCGTTTTTGGAAGATTCGCCATCTTGTTCCACATCACTGGAAAATCCACTGCCTTTCCCAGACCCAACCTAAAATATGTAGGAAAAACGTTAAATTAGGTATTAGTTTAGACAACAACTGTGTAAGTAGCGTGATACAGGTCATTTTTGGAGAAGTTTTAGGAGTATCTCCAACATTTATACCTTTACAGAAAAACAAATGACCTAATTCAATGTTCACTAAGAGAAAATTAAGTAGTACCGTAGTAACAATGCAATAAGTGTATATTACCACCAAAAATTTAGCCGATTATTTCGGAGATTAGAAAATTTAAATTGAGTTTAAACCATAAATGCAGCCAAATATTGTAGGCTCTACGAAAATTGGAGGAAATCCAGGCCAAGGTTGTGAAAATATTGCACATACCGTACCATGTCTTTTATATCAACTGGACAAAGTATTTTCCTGACGGGCATTAATTATGGAGGTTTTTCCGAACAATTTCTGCCCACCAAACTGCAATTCCTCTAATTGCTTCTACTAAGTCAACAAAAAGCCCGCGATTGACGTAGAATTATGGATTCTGACGAAGAGCCATGGAGACGAATGGAAATTGACATGCAAACTGCTGTAGAACTTGATTTTGAAGAGTGTATATAGTTATATCTTCCAATGAAGATTAATTGAATGCATCCAAATACAGACTAATATACTTAAATATTAATTTACTTTTTATGATAATATTGTATTGATTATGACGATGAACTGAACAGCTAATTAGAATGTTGGCTTGATTCCCCCTTTCCCGATTGCCAAATTATTTTTCACATAGGGACTTATTGCAGATTTTTCCACCAAAATCACTCACGAACCACATACAATTTCGCAGTGGATATAAAAGCGCAGGTACGGTAACTTGTACCAAAAGGAGCTGTTCTAACAGTTGTGCAAATTCTACTTGCCGGGTTGTGTGAAGCAGGTGGTGGAAAATTTACTCAACAAATTGAATTTTATCAAAGGTAACCAAGTCGTCAAGGCAAAAAATTCGATTTTTCTATTAATAGGAAATCAATTGCATCTGAAAGGCACAACCCTTGGAAACATTTGGCATATTTCACATTTTTAACATAATGCCCCTGGCATTATGTCAAATTTAATGCCCCTGGCATTATGTCAAATTTAATGCCTATGAGCACAATGAATGATGCCCTTGTGAATGCTGTAACTCCGCCATTTTTCATCCGATTGGGTTTAAATTTGAACAGCAGATGGATAATAAAACTCCCCATGGGGGTTTTTGAATCCAGCATGATACAGCAAACACTTTCCCGCCAAATATATTTATGAATTTTTAAGTACAAATTTTGAGTCTTTTTAGCTTTGAATTCGTAATTATTTTTAGCAGGTTAGGCTATGCTAAATAAATCCAATTAAGTTAAAAATTTCAAAAATGAATAATAGTAAAAACCGTCAAAGTTTCAACTTAAAAATTCAAAAATTGATTTGGCGGAAAAGTATGTAATGTATGAAGCTGGATTCAAAAAACCCCATGAGGAATCTCATTATCTATCCACTGTGCAAATTTGAACCCAATCGGATAAAAAATGGCGGAGTTACAGCATTCACAACGTCGTCATATCGTTGCGCTCCCCATTACCCCCACCAGAGGCATTATGCAAAAAAATATGCAAAATGTTTCCAAGGAGCGTGCCTTTCAGATGCAATTGATTTCCAATTATTAGAAAAATCGAATTTTTTGCCTTGATGATTTGGTTAAGAAGGGGTCAATGCACCGCAGCGTCAGGCATGGATAAAGTTTTTCCTAGGGAACCTTCCCCTGACGGGGGGAGTATATTTCCATTTACTAACTTACTCCTAAAGCTGGGATTGGGTCCCAGGACCCCCCGGGAGGCCACCCACGGGGTGGGGGTAAGGAATCAACACAACACTATAGGGTGGGAGGATAATAATCGGCTCCCCAAGGATGATTCTTTCACCTTTACCCTTGGGTGGACGGACTTGCTGAGTTTCAAATAAATACAACGAAACATCAAAAAATTATATTCATATAAACCGCAAAATGTAAGGGCGTTATAGGTTGGTATTTTGATGTTTTAAGATATGGGGATTTCAATAAAATTATTGAAATTTAGTTTTGCCCACTCCTTCGCGCGCGATAATACTAGCGCGCTGTATTACCGCGCTTAGAAATGCGCGAAACAAAATTTCAATAATTTTATTGAAATCCCCATATTTCAAAACATCAAAATACTAACTTTCATCCAAATCTATCAACGTTAAGAAATTAGCAGATATAGCTCGCTTGTATTATCGCGCTAATGAATGCGCGAAACTAATTTTAAATAATTTTATTGAAATCCTCATATTGCAAAACACTAAAACATTTGTCCTATTATTATCTGTTGAAAATTGATTCTAAACTGGCCATTGGCCAGCTGGCTATATCCACAGTAAAATGTTGACTTGTATGTTGGCCTGCCGAAGGTTGGGTAGTCGGGGGTTCACCGACGGGTTTTTTGAACATCAAATCAACAGGTGTCCACTATTTCCTAAGTTTTATATTCCCATAGCGTGGATAGTTGCCTGCCACATTTCCCCTGCTTCAACGAGGGTAATTTTTGCCATTTTCAAATTTCTCACCTACCTCCCGGGGGTGATTTACCCCTGTTCCCTGCCGGGGTAAATTCCTCGATTTCCTAAATTTTACTCCGCCCCCTTCGAGGGCTGGGTGGGGTTTACGACGACTTTTTAGGGGAACCGAGTTCCCCGATTTCCGACTTTTTTTCATGCCTGCGCAGCGTTAAGGAAAATCTAATTGTGTGACTTAATCAGTTATCACTTAGGCCATTTTGTTTTACATTAAGTACTGTCAATGCAAAATCAATAAAAGCTATTGAATTCGTATCCAACTATTTTCGAGTTACTACATTTGAACAGTTCTACCGATAGTACTAGTAAGGGCCTCTAGTTTAAAATGGAGGAAGGTGATGTTTACCTAATCGAAATTAGTACCTATATAAATTGTACCATACTTTCAGAAGTAAAGCATCAACTGTTGTCCTACATTAAATACAAGTGTTGTTGTAAACTATTGTGTGTATTTGCGTGTTTGTAACACCTATTTTTCAACTACCTACCCCCCCCCCCGTACGTACGAACGTTTTTTCTATAAATTATACTAACTTTTTCTCACACATATGCCATGAAACGTATTTTTAATTGGTTACTCTTCAAATTTCATTAAACTTGCAGTATAAAATTTGACTCCAGGGATTCCTTCCCAGAATGTTGGAAGCTAACGGTTTGTTCTCTAATGTTTGGTTCTAACTTGTGAGCTAAAGATGATTTTTTTACTATTTTTACCACTAACCTAAGTTGCATTTTCAATGTTTATAATCATCGACTGCCAGCCAGCCTTAACTGTGGTTGGATCAATTTATTCATTGCATCGGCTAGTAGGCAGGATCGGATGTAGGCACAACAACTCCCTGTGCTAAATTGTTGGGCTTCGCTTAAAATTAAGGGCAAGTATTGTCCAGCGCCAGTGTGAGCGTAAAATGAATAGACAATGAGTTGTTTTTCTCTTACGCTATCAGAGTAGTCATCATAATCGCAAGGATCTTCGTAGTCACTCGCGTAGAAATCTACGGATGAAGGTTTTGATGTATTAGAAAGAGATCCCAATGACACAATGAGAGAGCTCAGGCTGGAAGAAAGTCTTTTCTTTAATGAAAGCTGACTTTTCTTATCAGGACTTCCACTGGACACGCTCACACGCTTTTGGCTACTACTATTATTACTACTATTATTCGTTCCTGAATGTACATATCTATTGCTAGTGTTAGCAACGCTCGTGTCTCTCACACTGGCAACTGAATCACGATTTTGTGTAATTGGAAAACCCACTGTGGATGAATTGTTTTTGGGATTGAGGTCTCGGCTGCTAGAACTGGAAGACCTAGCACTGAGCGCAACAGGGAGATCCTGGCTGCTGGCGTTTGCTCTCTTGCCCCCTGTCTCATTGTTATTATTGCCGGCACTGCTTCCAGTGTGTGGAGATGGGAGATGGGTTAAAGGCGTTGTTTGTACTAATGCACGAGAGCGTGGATGTCTTTGAAGAAATTCGGGGGAAGGAGCTCTGCGACGTGAAGAACCATCGTAAGAAATAGGTCTAGAGACAAAGGAACGTTGAGTTCCATATGGCGTGTAATACTTGGACGTGGCGCTGTTGCTGAGAGCGGCAGATGTGGAGCCTGTGCTGTAATGACCAAACAAGTAGCCACCCACACTACTACCGATGCTGCTGCCAGCGTGACTGTGACTTGTGCTGGTCGAAGGAAAGTAACTTTTGGAAGGTGAGGACGTGGACGTGGAGCCGCTTGAATTTCGATAGTTGTGGCTGTGTGTGTGAGGAAAGGAAGAGTAGACATTCAGAATACTCGCACTGGGTTTGGAAGAAGAGGAGTAGGGATTGCTGGTTGATGAACTACTCCCAACTGTCCCAATCCCAATACTCCCAGCATTCGTTGACCAGTCGTAATTGTAAGCCGAAGACGACAAACCAGGGTAATATACCCCTCGCAAATTGCTTCCACTCCTGGTGCTAGCAGAAGAGGAGTCGGGGAAACTAGTCGGAACAGAATAGCGAGAAGTGTTTTTGCGTGGAGTGGAGGAGTAGTAAGACATCGTGCCTTACTTTAAGTTTCTAAAAACATCTTTATTTATTTAATGTTTTGAAGTACAATTTTATGACTACATTATCATCCGCCCAGCATCCACCATCACAGCTACAAATCTAGGCAGTGTGTGTAAGTAGGTATATCGTCGGCCTCATTCTACTTATGGCTAAATGCAGTTGAGCCTGGTAGGGAAAATGAACTAAATGAATCTCAGTCTGGCACTATTATTTAAATTGGATACAAACGCAATTAAAGGCAAATGTACAACCTCTGTTTTTGCACACGTTCATAATTTTATCAAATTAAGAGTACTTTGAATGCTACGAATAAAATTTTTGGCAGCAATTGCATAATATTTGGTAATTAAACTTACGAAATAAAATAACAGCTGTAATCGTTTTCTGCACTCTTCAACAAATGAAAAGTTTAAAAACGAATAAATCAAGGTCACCTAAGATATCCTAATTTCTGAAATCGCATTTTCCGTAAACTATATTTAACGAACTTAACCATAATGTTAAATTTAGAAAGTACTTTGTAGCGCTTTCGCTGATATCGTATTTTCAAATATGAAGTGACTAGTTGATCTACCCGTCACGCAAGTGTGATTTGGTGATATCGCTTATATAGTAATGGGGTGCCCTCAATGACAAGATGCAATTAATGAGAGAAGAGGACGGACCACCCCCGTTACCCCAAAACTAAAACCCCGTATCATAACTTGCATCTTTGAGAGGACTGGGGTGAGGGGCATGCATTACATGCTTGTGTATACTATGCCCAAGTCCTAAACCTTTATTACTGTGTTCCATACAGTTTTCCAAGGGTTTTTTGTAAGTTTTTAGATGGGGCTGGCGCGCCTGATAGCGCAAATAGGAAAGCGCGAATTAAAAATTGGACGACACCAATGAAATGTACATATTTATAATGCGCTGTTATAGCAATTCATATTTCCCAAGCTACCCATAAAAGATGCATTACATGAGAATTTAATTATTTATAATTACTACACAAGCGCATTGTTGGATGCATGAATCTACATCGAGCTATAAGTATCACCATTGAAATCAGCGCATTCGAAAATCCCGTATTTGTACAAATTTTCAAAGTATAGTTTAACTTAAGGTTTTGTGTCAATTAGCGGTGGACGGTGTCTCAGCATGTCTAATATGTTCCGACACGAACACCTACATTCAACCAACGGTCAACGGAATCAGTCGAGCATGAAGAAATTAGACGGCTCTTGGCGAGCCCTGCACACAACTGAACTGCCTTTGGTACATTTTCCCTAACAGCCTCAACTGCTATTAGTAATAGCCAAAAGTAGAATGTAGCCGACGATATGCACTCTTCACTTATAGTAAACAGTAAACACTGAGCAATGAATCTAGTATTTGCTAGTGAACCATAGTGAACGCCAGGTAAAGTTTCAACTTTCTGTTACACTTTCATCTTTCTTGAACGAATAGCACAAACACTTCAGCAATTGTTGAACAACAAAATATTGTTTAATGCTTACAACTTATTAAGTTAACAGTCGAACTTGTCAGTTTTAAGTTATGTAAACATTCTCGCAGTGTACACAAATACCTACACAGCCGGTCCAATGCACTTCATAACAACAAGGACCACATCGAATGTGAAATCTGAGATACGAGTCCACACACCTCGAAGAGCATTTGCCAAATTACTCACTCGACTTGGCATCTTGCCCACCTTTAACCTTTTCTCGAAAAACCTAACACAACTGACTCAAACAGAATTGCAAAATGTCCCCTTTTCTCTAATTTTAATAATAATTGTTTCTAATACCATATCAACACAATGATAAACCCTTCTTATAATGCTATAAAAACAAAACTAAAGGCAGGGTAGAGCAAGATGCTTTAAGTTGACACTGCACTGCACACTACGTGACGTTTTTACAGATTAAATGATTTCTCCGGATTGGAGAATAAATTCAAAATTCGGGGGTATTTGCTTTTGAAGCTAGATTCTTGCTCTTTCATAATGTAGTTTTAGTTTTTCGAAAAACTGAAAACTGTATACCTTATTCGGTTCTTTCACAAAAATCCGAATTCAGCCTACAGTTTTCACTTTTTCGAAAAACTAAAACCACATTATGAAAGAGCAAGTATCTTCAAAAGTAAGTAACCTTAATTTATTCCCCAATCTGGAGAAATCCGTTAATTTGTGAAAAGCTACTTGACTTTTTATCCACTTCAGAGGTTGTATTTTTTCTATATGACGATAATCTAGCAGTCTCGCATTTTTTCCACTTACTCACACATTGGAATATGAGCGCTAATTTTCAAACACATGCATTGAGTTGTTGTGAGGTCCGGTGCACGAACCAAAAATATTATTGTGAATTGCATTTTAACATGGTGGAGGACCATTTTATATTAGGTAGTTATCATAAACGTAAAAATTACGGGCGTAAGCTACGTAAGTCACGTAAGATACGTACGCCACGTAGAACTGATGACTTACGTAGCTTACGGATCCTACGGCGACGTAAAATTTTACGATTACGCGACCTAGCTACGGGGACGTAAAAATCACAATTTCGCTCCATTCCTCATAAACCCTACTCCCTTGCTCTTGGCTAACCACCGCGATTTTCAAATATACCACTGCAGAGAAGATTCACCTACAAAATTAAATGAATGTAATTCACGTGGTTTTGTAACCAAGCTTTAGTTCCCTGCGTTCATTAAGTTTCATTTTGATCAATGCTAACTGTGAACTGTGGATACGTAAATCCAACTTTCTGACCGTATTATATTACCTAAGTTAGGCAACCCATAAATATATGAAAGTGGTTGTTGATTCATCCTCTTTCGATTGAAATTACCGAAATTAAATTATTATTGGTAATCGCATTTCATAATTCCTATTGGTTCATGAGATATTCCACTTTGAAAAGTTAGCGTTACTTAATCAACACCATGTATACCACACATTACTTTTAACCTATGCGGTCCGCATTGCGGCCAGCCATATGGTGGTTAAATTGTTCTTCGGCCGGCCACCGTCAGGCCGGCCTGATGGCCACTGCGTAGGTCTGCTCAAAACTACCCAAACTACGAACAATTTTGGGAAGTATTGGGAAACTTTAGTAAAAAACTCAATTTACATGGACAAGAAAAGTGGAATATAAAGTTTACCAAGTGAATTGACTTTTCACCCCTAAATTTACATGTAATTATGCAACTAACTATTACTAACCGCAGTCATTTTGAAGTTTAATCCACCCTTAAATAATAAATCTAATCTGTATAGTATTTTTGCATAGTTTCATTTTACACTACACCAGTTATTTTATTATACAGTTTTATGTTATGCCAACATGAAACGTCATTTGGGGTCGGGGACCCAAGTAAATGTTAAGTTGGGGAATATGGGGTCGAGGACCCAAATATATGTTGACTTAGGGAATATGGGGTTGGGTCGAAAAAACCAGGACAAAATAACGAACTTGGGGTTGGGGTTCAAAAAAGTCGACCCCATCACCATCTCTAGTACAGACTCACAGTTGATATATAGAGTAAAATTACTCTATAAGTGGCGAAGTTAAATTAACTGACCTATATACACAATACTAAACAACACCTATTTACGATGGAACAGTGTTTTGCCTGATAATAAAACGAGTTGATTCTACTTGCTCATCCAAAAATCGACTAAGGGAGGGACACTTCCCCGCTTAAACTTATGACCTTCGTAGATGTAGATGCACTATAATGGGTTTTCTTAGTAGGTAGTAGTTCAAACGGATCTTGCTCTTGAATATTGGATTATGCTACTTGTAAAGCAAACAACAGTCGATTTCCGAAAACCAATAACCAACAATTAGTGCACATTCATCAATAAGTCTTCTGCTCTTTCTTCATATTTCAGTCCAATCAAGGTGTGCTTGTTGGATTTGGCCATGTCAATAATGACAACAGATAATTGTTACTCAAAAATTGTAAGTATTCGCTTTCCAGTATTCACAATCACAATACTCTTGTACTATTTTTTAAATGAATAACAGTGTATGCAATCTATTCTTGCAAAAGGGTCGCCTGTACCTCTCAATTTTTAATATCTGATAATTGATTTGTATTATTTTACGACCAGTCGCTATTTCTCATACTGGCCATAACCTGTAGTGAAATAACTATGAGGGCACTAGTGGTGGGTGACACATTGCTTGTAAGGTGAGTTTATCCCAGAATGATTTAAGAATAATGTAGCACATACAGCAATGTGGTGGCTTGTGTAGGTTATAATTCTATGCCAGCTTGGGCTGAATTTAGAAACGGCACTCACTTTACTACACCAGTTCTATTATCTATTTCAACACCGGCAAACACAAGCATTTCGTCCACATTTTCTTGAGGGCGAAAACCAGCTTAAATCCGTCAGGTGGGGCCACATTTCGCAAATGCTTTTATTATGCATTTTACACTAACAGTACTTTACTTACTCTGCGTTGGTTGTTGTATCATTTCCCAGTTCACACACGCGCACGCGGACTAGTTAGGTTGGTTGCTTAAGAATAAGGAGCTTGAACTATTACACTTTACACTAATCTATTTTCAGTATTCCTCAATTCGCTAATACTTTATGTATAACAACAACAAACGCTGAAGCACTCACATCATTTCTGGGATCTACTCTGTTCCTAATTCCACCCAACACAAAATAACAATCTTGTAGACCTTTCATATGCTCAATGAACATGACATGTAGTACGTAAGGAATACTTGCATACCTATTTTCATCTGGTTTAGATTAGAGCATTTAATGGGTTGAATGTAACCCACCCAGTCCAATTTTGACCATTCAACTTTCTATAACGTAACCCTACACCCAATTAGACTGTCAAACCAAATAATATATTGGTGAAGTATAGTACTGGACCTGGAAAAAATGCGTGGTTCCGGGGCTGCCAGTCCCGCGGGGTGCCCATGGTGCCATCAAGGCTTCACGAGTGCCCTAGGGCAACACGGATGTCACCAATGGTGCCCCTGGGCATCATCTGGACACGAAACCGTTTAACCAGCAGGGTACCTCACAATAATTATGTGCTAATATAAAAATCCGGTTGTAATGCAACGTAAACATTCTAAAGTAATAGTTATTTTAGGTATTACAAATTGTTTACAGTTTACTATAAAAAATACCGTTCTCTGAACGGGATGGTAATTACTTAGTTGAATTATCAGTTCGACCCACAAGCCAAGTCCCCCTAGAACAATGATAATAGTAGTTGACCCCAGAGTTAGAGTAAACACTAAACTGGCTAGATGAAGTTACATGGTTTTTAACCACAGTACAGCCTTTGAAAAACGACCAGATACGTGGACAACAGCAAGTTCAAATTTCAAGCTTAGCGCGTCAAAAATATGAAAATAAACAGTGAAAGAAAGACTTTCATTATAAATATCAATCAAAGTGTAGTAGCCAAAGTGGATTTCGGGATGTGGCAGTGTCACTTTGCTATTTATTATTAATTTGGCTGTTAATTTCAGAGAATATTTGAACATATTTTCAAATTCATAGCACCTCCCATTATATTTAAAAAAAAAAGATTGAAAGTGAGTTTTTTTCTGTACTTGTCGACATAGCTCGGCGGCAATACAAGCCCGCGCCCTCACCGCATACAATTTACAGAGCGAGGATTTTCCACCGACTGACACGCACAGGCTGAGCTGAGTTGTCAGCTTTCCAGCAGCTGAACCGTTCAGCTCAGCGTGTCGCTTTGCTTCAACCCGTTCACCGCACACACCCAGTGGAGATTATATACTTCCGCACTCTTCCTACCCACTTCCACATGCGTAAAACGCCAGCGGGCCCGCAAATCTACCCGCTCAGCACATATCTACATTCAATATATCGAGAGTGATCTTCAAAAACCTAACAAGACATTTTTGCTCAATAGCCATAAACATGACAAGACATTTTCGATGAACATCCATAAACCAACATGTCAAACTGCTCAGGGAGCCAAAGAGCAGACATGTTAAAATATGCTTAATGCAGAATTAGACTGATTTACTAAACTTTAAGTAAATGGTTATGTATGTGTATAGTTATTATAGTTGATGCCTTGATAAAAGACACTCTTGCAAGATGATCAGAGTTCGGAAAATCAGGCAAACTCACGTTCATTTCTCTTGATCCTAGGATATGCACAGTCGGGATCTTGACGTTTCAGACCATAAAAAGCTTAAATACGAAGTCTTATTCTGCATGTTTTTAACTTTTTGGTTTTTAGTGCATATTTCGGCATTTTTAACCTTTTAGTGCTTATTTTGCCCGTTTTTTTGCCTTAGTTTTCTTCCACCCGTTCACCGCACACGCTCAGATGAGAGAATACACTTCCACAAACTTCCTCCCCACTTTCACACGCACAAAACGCCAGCGCGCCCGCAAACCTATCCGCTGACACGCATTTGAGTGTGCGAGTGCCGAGCTATGCTTGTCGAAGTAATGACTTTCAAGTAATTGCTAAACTAATTACAATTAGTGCCTACTGTAATCATACAAAAGAAAAATAAAGATAATTATCCCCCAATTTTGATAAAAATGGGTATTTGTAATTTGTAAAAAGGGCGACATTATCTGCATAATCTGCAACACACTGATAAATGCGTAAGTCACGTGACCATCGACTCTAAACTAAAACTCAAACGATTATTCTTACAACGCACAACACGTAATAACGTGTAGAGTTTCAATCTTCGCTAAACTACTGTACATACTGGTGTTTGTGTAACAAGCTAATGCCTGGCGGTATGGCAGTAGCATTCTACAGGGTATCTCACTCATTGCCTACGATATTTAATGCATGGGTAGTCCTTTCGCTTGGTTTTGCTTGATGAAATTTGAAATTCGTTTGACATGCGAGGCCAAAATATTTAGTATCAGAGTGGTTGAGTGGTATGTTTTCAAAAATATCAAAGTCAAAGGGGTTTTTAGTTTAACTAAAACTAACAACAATGAAAACAACGGCAGAATTTAATGGGTTTTATAACACAGGGTAATTAAGGTTACACTAAAATTTTGATGGACCCCCTAATGTGAAAGTTTTTACGATCTGGGGCCCACCACGTTGTTTAAAACTCGTACTCTGTGATCAGTTTTTGAATAATTCCCAAAGTTTGAACTTACTACCCTTATACACCTATAGGGGACGGGTAAAAACGCAACTTTAGCCTATGTCGTGGAAATTAAAACTGATAAGTAAATTGAAACTTAAGTGGTTACTATTTAAGGTATGCTTACGCCACATTAATCTGTTGTATTAGTTTATGTGTTACTAGGTATTTCATATTTCTAAGGGAAGAAAAAGCGTTTCCTACCTCAGTATCACTAGGTTGGCACTCCTGACGATCGGCTGGCTCGGTCCCCTGCAGCGTAACAACCATAAAAAATTGGAAAAGTCAAAAGGGTTCAAGTAATTAAAAGCACCAATTAAAAATAAACAACCAAACATTAACTTTTAGTAAATGGTAATAGAGGTGAATTGTTTACTTTCTCCGGAAAAGGCACGATGTTGTAGGAATCAGGTTATTGAAAAATAAAAAAAATACGTAATCAGCTTTCTAACGAACGAGAGTATAAAAAACTGTTTTCCAGGTTCAGTTAAATATTTTTTTAAAACCAATAAAAGTTATTAAATTGGAAACTAGCTCTAAGAAAGCAAGGAGGGACTTGCATCTAACACAATATGTCAAAGAAAAATCAAAATGTTAAGATGGCCGGCTTTCTCTTTAAAACTTCATGTTAGTAGATTATCTCCCTTACTAAATCCGTCAAAATCGTGTCTTTTCCGATGACAGTCAACAATTTGCAATCATCTATGGATTGTCTGAGAAGGTATCCGTTGCACGCAAAGCAAGGTGGATTCTAATTAAAATTTGAAACAACCACAGCGTTTTATAGCGCATACATTAAATAAGTAAGTACTAACGCCATATTGAACGCCTAGATCTCAAAAAATTCTTTCAAGTTACCAAGGCCAGCCCTTCCAAGTTTTAAGGGAGGGGTAGACCCGCCTCCCAAGTTTTGCGGGTTCAGCTAAGACCACCTCCCAAGCTTTGGGGGCGGTGAAAATAGCGCAAAAAACGAAAAAAAGGCTGAAAAATGGAGGAACACCCGGGCTAGGTTTGCCTTCTAAGTTTTTGGTTGGGGGTCATTTCGGGTTCCAGGTTTTGGGGTAGGACTAGGTCGGCCTTACAAGTTTTGAGGGCGGTGTCAGGTCCAACTTTCAAGTTTTGTGGGAGGGCCAGGTCCGCTTTCCAAGTTGTTAAGGGGGTACACTAAGTGTGTGAGTGGTGCGGGAGAATGGGGCTAGGTATTTTGAGGGCTTTGTATGCTTTGGGATAGTAAATACGGCTCTGATATAAGTAAGGGCTGCTCGCTATAGCCCATTTGCTTTATTACGGTTTGGAGGCAGCTCAAAAGCTGGGAAGCTTAAAACACCTGTGTTAGACGTCAATTTTTGTTCATGGCTCTATATCTCGCAAACTATTAAAGATAATTGCTATTGATCAGCGACAATGTTTTAGGTAATGATTTTATCTTTCGAATGAGCTAGATAA
>JAQFYB010005469.1:0-14008 GCA_034694085.1 Pogonognathellus longicornis | reverse complement strand
AGTATCACATTTGCACAAAATAGTATCACATTTGCACAAAATAGTATCACATTTGCACAAAATAGTATCACATTTGCACAAAATAGTATCACATTTGCTTTGCAATGATTTATTCGCTTTACAAACAGTATTTTATACTTATACTCCGCTACACTTTATATTTGTATTTCCAATGGTTTATTTCAACTTCAAATACACGCACATTTAGTAGGTACCCCACTTGTTAACCCTATAACATCTGTGTCATGGAGCCAATTGAAAGGCTGTGGTGGGTCGATGAGCCTCACCCATGAAAAATGTTGTGTCCTGCCGTGTCCTGCAATATAGTATGGAAAATAAATTTCAAAAGGCATGGGTTACGCGCGCAGAAGTAGTAGTTGAGAATAAGCTTGAAAACCTGATACAATTTCTAGATTTTTTACTATTTTTTTCAAAAACTACATATAAATTTGAGCTCAAAATGTTCACGATCGTGTCAAAATACTATACCCCGGGTGGGGTAACTTTATTTCTGACCCTTGACTAAAAAAATTAAAATATTCATATTCACTGAACAACGAAAGTAAACTAAAAATCAAATTTACCTTTTTCAATAAATAAGTGGTTGGAAGGCAAATCCTACGTACGAATAAATGAGGCAAATTCTAATGAGCTATTTGAATCTTCATTTAAAATTGGTGTTGATGGAGTAATTCTATGAACACAATTTTTTTACTCCTGAAAACATTTAATTTTTACTATAATTAGCAGTAATATCTTGTGTGAATCAAAATATTTATAAGCAATAAAAATGTTTATGTAAACCGATATCGCATACCTTGGTTTATTTCTCTTTTGTCTAGTTCAAGTATTATTACATATCACGTTAGGTAGGTAAGTATCTGCGCGCTACTCTACTCTACTTACAATTGGTTAAGAAAGAGTGTTAGTAGTGAGAGTAGTATAAATAGTTTTAACATACAGTGGGTACCGTTTGCAATCTCCCTATATTATTCCTGTTTTTCAGGAAAGTTAAAGAATGTATTTATGCTGTGCAGAATCTTGTTAAGGATTTAATGTGCACTGACGCAAATAATTCTAATGTTTCTGGGAAGTTTGTTTGTGATTGAAATTATTTTAATTCCCATACATGCTTTATCAAAAATCTAGCAACGAATACAATCAGGTGCGTAGTCAGGAATTTAAGTTGGAGGGTCAGCAGTGTTGTTTATAGAAAATTGATTTTTGATACAGGCAAGTTCGAATATGAATCTATAATATCGGTGGAGTCAATTGTATTAAAACCAACTTAAAATGCATCAAATTCGAGTAGAGCAAAATTTCTAAGTACTTTTGTATACAATCAATGCATTCTGGAATTCTGGAGGTGAGCATGTCGTCCAAGTTGTTTACCTGCTCCACACAATATTGTATACCTAGCTGGACTGGAGCACTTTGTGGCAGTAAAAACATTTTCTCTAGTTGTAATGTATGCCGACTTTGGCATTTTATTATAGTAATAAAAGTAATATAATTTAAATTGTCTTACCAAGTTGTTATAATATCTGTATGCTGCTGGTGAAGAGAAAATTACTGGAATGTAAGCAACAAAAACACTCACTAAACAGGTTTGGACGTCTTAAGGAGGAATATGCAACTTTTCAGAAAATACTACGATGATCATGTTTGCTTCATACACCCTGTGGTATGAGTCATCACCGCGTGTAAAACGAAATGTAGTGGTTTCGTGTCGATGTTCTTTGTATATCGCAGTCTGTTTATCATTATTATGCATGGGCAGGCTTGTGTGTGTGTGGATAAACCCGCCATAGATTTTCACTCAATAGCTCTTATTGCTTCTCCAATGTAATTTAGTGGGGAATTTTTATGGAGATGATATCTCAAGTTATAAAATGTTTCAAAAATTAAGTAGGGCTCATAAAAAAGGAGAAAATTTTGATCCGTGTAACGGTATAATCTCTTTGTAATGGTGTAGCAGTGTAATCTCGATATAACCAATTAGTGTACTTCTTTGCAATTTAAAAAATAAAAATATGATATTTCAATGTATTTAAGACTAAAATTGAAATTGCAATAGCTATGTTAAAATTTTAGAAAATCTCTAATATCTAATTCACACCCTGAAACATGTTTTCCCGTCTTTCAGAATATAAAATACATTTAGGTCAATTTTGCACTGAGATATTTTTTTGTTCATATCTTTTAAACCGCTATGCTAGTCCTTAATATGTATCGATAGCACCCAGTGCCATTCGTAATCATTCAACATGCACATGTTAGACCATATAGCATTCCTTCAATCTTTATTAACCTTAGCTTGGTAATTAAATTGTGTCTTCATGGGTAGGTTGATACCATAATACCGTAATTCACGATATACTAACCCATGTTCAATATACTGCCCAGTTGGGAGTGTAATAGAGTAATCCTAAAGAATAATAGCGGTTGAAATCTTAGAACCCTATGGAAAATATAATACCCCATTGTATGACACTTGAACAAGACATCTAAACATATAACAAGCCTGATATGCCCTCAAAATCAATTTTTTTATACTATATGTAAGTCATAATTGCCCAAAAGACCAAATACCGACACATTGCGTTTAGATGAATCCCAAATGAAGGCGACTAAACAGCTGCAAGAAAAACGATGCGCTATGAGTGAGAGACCAGAGCATTCCTACAGCTTAGCCATGCAGGGTCCAGCCAACACACTCGCACTCCTGCACCGAGTATGTTCACTGACAGCTTACACACCAATTCATAATACATTAAGCTATTTGTACTGCACTGTTGTACTTCTACCACATGATATAGCTACTTTATACGAACTCTTTTATGTCTGTCTGGCTGTTGAACAATAAAGTAATAAAATCAACAAAACACGTAGCAAAACCTACTTAGTGGTAATTTTAAGTGTTAATTTCAAAAAAAACATTTCAAAAAATAATAAATTTTTCAAAATTGTTAATTTTTGCTTATTTCAAATACATCAATAAAATTTAAAACAAAACCTACTTAGGGGTAATTTTGGGTGCCGATCTAGAAAAAATAGCGAAAAACGTTTAAAAATTTTAATTCGCGCTTTTTCAAAAATCAACCAAATTTTACACTTAAGTTTTAAATTTGAACGGCATACCTCAAGTTTGAGTCTTTACCCTTCCCCCCGTTGAAGGTTTTCAGGGGAAGGATAAGGTTGGGGGTATTTTAAATAACAGAAATTATTTAAATAATAACTAACTAGTATGTGGTTTTACACTTAAGTTTTAAATTTGAACGAAATACCTCAAGTTTGAGTTTTTTCCCCTCCTCCCGTAGGAGGTTTTCAGGGGAAGGATTAAGTTGGGGATATTTTACAGAAATTAATTAAATAATAGCTAGTATGTGATTTTACACTTAAGTTTTAAATTTGAATAGCATAGCTCAAATTTGAGTTTTTTCCCCCTCCCCCGTTGGAGGTTTTCAGGGGAAGGGTTAAGTTTGGGGTATTTTAAATAACACAAATGAATTAAATAATAGTTAGTATTTGATTTTACACTTAAGTTTTAAAATTGAACAACAGAGCTTAAGGTTGAGATTTCGCCCCTTACTTACCAATAATGGATTCTAATGGTTTGTTTATTTTATAGGACCCCATAGTAATTTTACCGGATTTCGGGTCAAACTTTGATGCTAATTTGCGGAAAAACACATCAATTACCCACTATGGTGTAAATGGCAAAGTTGTAGAGCAGATTCCCAATTAGTAGAACCTGCTGAGACCTTCTTGGGTAATTGATGTGATTTTTTTTTAAAAGCCCTCAAAGTTTTATTATGAAAAGCGGGTATTTTCGGTTATTTCAGTACCAATCGCTAAAATTTTTCACCAGGGCCGATAACAACCGTAAGACCGGCACTGTGTCTGATTTTGACTACCCTAGTATTTAAAATGCGCTGGTTATTATCGTATCATTATATAGTCTTTCTAGGAGGTTATCTAAAGTATGAGCAACAAACCCCTCAATTAGGGGCATTTGTTGATTTTTGAAAAAAGTTTGTTGTGGTTTTCTTGACTAATCGATTGTAGTATCGATAATCGACGTGTAGTATCGATATGAAATGCTAAAAGTGCAATTTTAAAATACACGTTTAATTCATTAGTCGTTTTCATTTGGTATTCATCGTACCAATTGGCCTATTGGATCCAAAGAAGTATCCATTCTCACTACCGGACATGACTAGCTTGGCATAATTGTTATGCCGACAGCAAGACATTGAGCACAATACGTTCATTGAATACATTTAAGAAACCATTACATGTTTTAAGGCGGAGTATACACTTTAGTTTAAATCCTTTGTTGACAGGGGTCGGTTCAGAAGTAGATCGGAAAGCAACTTCCCTCTTATTTCAAAAATTAACATTACATAAATTATTAGCTGCAAAATAAAGTTGAAATATTCGGAATGTTTGTTGTCGTTGTGTGTCAACTCACAAGTCACAACCATTACCTTTCAGAATATGACAACATTTTACATACAACTTGCGCCGGCAATCTCAGTTAGCGGAAATTCAAAAGTATACTCAACCTTAAGGATAAAAATGTTTTGATGTGTGATGGAGAAAAAATGGAAATAGATATTGGTGCTCTAGATATTAGTGAATGATTTCTAAGGTCTTCTTCCGATGATGATGAGTGATGAGGAATGTCATAAACATTAGGATAAATATTTGTACAATTATTTCATGACTAAATTAAAATATTGCATTGAAAACTTATAACCGATAGTCAATATACATACCAACTGTTGCTTTATTAACGACATCCTGGCTATAGAATTAAGGTTTGAAATCTTTAAACCCCAGGGATGATATATCGTGAATTACGGTATTCATTATTGTAAAAACATGATAAAATGGCAGTGACAGGTGTAGTGTAAATAAAATTATCTTTTCTCCTAGTATAAACTTCTTGAAACGCAAAAACTATTCAATGCAAATTATATTTTACATATAAGATACATCGAGATAATAAAACACGATGTATATTTTATTACTTTATTAAGTATCATAGGAAACTAAGATATTTATATGGGTTTCATTTTCCCGTCGGTCTGTTTGTTCTTCGTACGCATTACAGAGTCCCAATTACACATATGGGTCCTGAAAGTTCTGTATATAAATTCGATGAATTTCTGTGTATTTTAAGGGTAAGGTTGTGCGCTAAATTACAATAAAAAAATGAAATAAAAAAACCAAATGGTCATTTCAAGATTATTTTAATACACCCTACTAAAATTAGCATCGAAATTAATCCTGTTGTGAGCTGCTGAATCAAAAAACATGACGGTAAAAATTGGAGATGTTCACTTCCTTTTAAAAAATTCCAAAGCAAAACTTGTTTTAAAATTGATCTAGAGTAAGTTTTTGTGCTGAATTCAAACAAATGTAATAAAAAATCTATTTAAAAAAATTATAAATTTTATAAAATAGTTTCTAAGATACTTAGACATTAGAGGTGCAACCAAACCGAACATGTTCGGTAATTCAGTATTAGGGGTCGAACTTCGACCCCTAATACCGAATAAGAATTTTGAGCAAATGCGAAATGCAACCTGAAAAATGTTAGTTATTTTAGAATAATATGTAGTTTAATGATAAATTTTATTCCACTCTGAGTAATAGTGATCTGTATTGTGTATACATATGACCATACAATCTCGAACCGTCTGGACAAAAATAAATTCTGGCTGAAGCGAACTCGAAAATTATTTTCATGGATTTTCCGAACCTGAAAGAAGCATGAAATTCGTTGAACCGAACTGAACTCGAACATGAAAAAACCTGCTGAGTCGCACCTCTACTACATAGCCAGCGTGGTCGGCTTGGTGGTTCAAACATTCATTTGTAACTATATCGAACGATCTGAGATTGAATACTACTTTGAAATGTTTGTAATTGTACTACAATTACCAGTGACTGAACAGTCGCTGGTATATTTTCACAGGAATGTCTTAGATGTTCTTAGTATTCAACTGCCACAAAGACCACTCTACTTACGTTCGGAATTGCGTAGATTGAGTCCTGACCGAGAGGCAGAGAAAATATCTAATTAGTCTATCTACTGTGATGACTAGAATACACAGAATATGTAATATTTGAGCATTGATGATGTTCTTATATATATGGTATCTCTGGGAAATTCCACTTGGACTACTCTATACGTTTACCTTCGCGTACATTGAGTTATGACCAGAGGGAGGATATGTATGTTATCGCATATTCGTAGGGTTGAAGGCTATAGGCCAAAGGCTTCGTTTCTTTACGTTTCATGTCAAAACAAGCTTATACACAAAAGTTTATTGAACATATTTTTACATATTTTCATCGTTAGTGCATATTGCATATGTTAGAACATATTTTGGACGTTAGAGCATATTTTTGCATATTTTGCCTATTTTCGGCTTCCACCAATGTTAAAAGCTTGATGTGATGGCACACATTTTAAAATATTTGATTCCGTATCTCATATTATATATATTAGAATTGTAAAAGCCTAAAAAACCAACTATTGCTGATTGGTAGCACATGAGATAACTTTGTTAAGTGTATAAAGGTCAAGACATTCTAATTTTCTCTGGATTTTGTTAAAAGTGAGAATGTCGATACGATTTTGTATTTATTGTACATCTCTTAAGTTATTTTGAAATAATGCCACCAATTAAAAATGACCGCATTGCATTAAGTGCGAAGTGAATTTCCAGATATGGATCGATTCATTGTCTCTGTAAAAAGTATTTCCGAAAAGCTCAGTTTCGAATTATTGAATTTCTAGCCTGGAATGGCGAGGTGAATACTATATTTTACTGACGAAATTATACAGTGTGTCTCACGTATCTTTTGCGCGATTTAATACATGGGCAGTCTTTTCTCTATACTTTACCTGATGAAATTTGATATTCGCTGGCCTCGGAGGCTAGCGACTTTCAAATTTCATGAGGCAAAACAAAGCGAAAGCACTAGCCATAATACCCATGTATGGAATCGCGCAAACGATACGTGAGTCAACCTGTACAAAGATGATTGTAGCCAATAGGGATGTAATAGATCATAGGAAGACTGATTCAAATTTTGTTGGATTTTCAATTTTGCTTTAAATGTGTATCAAACGAAATAACATAATGTCTTGTTAACTAAGTCCATACAGGCTAACAAAATGGAGTTTTCAGAAATTCCTGAAGGTCTTGTTTAATTTTACTGCATATATTTCAATGCAATTTTCTAATTTGATAGCGCATATTTCTGTATTGATAGAGCATATTTTGCCATTTATAGAGCATATTTACATACATATTTTTGCATTTGATAGCGCATACATATCCTCCCTCTGGATGACTCAAGAGGCAGGACCAGTAAGATATCGTATTAGTTTATCGTTACTGTGATGATTAGCATACACAGAGTATAAATATGTTCGTTGAATAAGCTACCAAAGCTCAGGCTTATTCACTATAGGCTTTGAGACGGTAGTCCTTCATGTTCATAATAATAATGTCTCAAGAGAGTGAAAAGCAGTTTATTCAAATGGGCTTTAAGGCTTGAGGAGAAGTTGCCTTATCCACTATATATAGATAAGGGGACCCTGCTACTTACACAGACACACACACACCTCTATTACACGGGTGTATCTGTTTGAATGGTTTATCACTATTCACACACTAACTGCAGATACCTATGTACTAACTATGCATATATGTAATTATAGTAGTGGTTCATTGCAGAGTATTATCCTGTCTGTATTCTGTATCTGTCTTGAAGCAGATCTGACTCAAGTGTCAAGGACTAGTTTCATAATTGTATAAATCCTGAAGGCTTTGAAGACGGGATACGTATAGAATAAACCAATAATTACATATAACCAAATGTTGCCCCTGTTTCTGGATTCGCTTTAGCGTAGTTGATAGTTTCAGTTCTTAAAATAAACGAAGATACCAAAATGAATTTATATCTTACCACGTTCATTTTGTTTGCAATCGTGCTAATTCTGGAGAAGTTGAGAACAAAAAACAAATCAAAAGTCAAATTTGTTAAAAATGGAACTTCAGGTAAAAAACGATAATATGTATAATACTTATTTGTTTTATAAAATAAGCATACCTATAGTATTAGCGATATATTCGTTTAGTTTAACACTTTTTCAAAACAGAAATAAATCTACCAGTAGAAGATATCAGGACACCTAAATATGTTCACATTGGATTGGGAACCATAATAAGAGTTTTAGTTAAATGTTTTCTGCATATAAGAAAAAAATCCAAATGCAAGGACACTGTATTTGACAAGATGTATGAAGAAATTGCATCCCCCAGATCAAAAATGCAAAATGCTCAAGTATTAATACTCAAGTTCATGCAGAAGATAATTGGTAAGAACAAAATTGTGCTTCTTAAATTTAATTATTTATATAACATCGGACGCAATTTATGTACAATAAAAGAGTGCACCAATTAAAAACCATGTATTAAAATATGTAATTTTAAATGCATGTAATTTGGTTTCAGTGTACCCCAAGGATTATAAAGCAGTTAAGGCTATACTTTGCAACGATATTTGTTCCGACAGATTTCCTAAAGATTTGACTCAGAATTTGTTCAATACCCCTGGGAAAGGTACAAAGTTATGAGCAACTAAGAATTAGTCTGTAATAAACCATTAAAAAATCGGATTTAAATAGTATCGGAGAGATTATTTTTTAAACACTGCGATAAAAAAAATTTATCAGTATATTTTTCAGAAATTTTTTCACATTTCATCTCTATACTGTTACCAGAATTCAGTATTTTTCCTCCCTGCACAGTAACCAGACAGAATTTCTATCTCTGTCAGAAGAAAGATAGAATAGAGAGACCTAGGAGACCTATAGTCAGCTCTGTCACGAAGGTTGTGACCGATTGACCCCATTTTTATACTATACCTTTGTTGAAACCCCTAGAATATAATATCTGAAAAGTTTGAACGAATTTAGTTCATCCGTTCTTCATTTATACTGCAGACTAACGAACAGAGAGATTACAATTGAAAACCATAAAGCATCTCCGATACTCTACGATACTTACAATCAGTAAGTACATGTATAAAATAAAAAACTCAACGAGAAAATTTTTGAGTATTTCACAAATGTTTATGCATTATAGCCAAAATAATTTTTTATAGGTTTAATAATTTTGTTTAAAATACTTTATTGATCATATTGTACATACCATACTCAATATTATTATATGCTTATAAATGGCTTATATTATTTAAAACTCATAGGATTGTGACAGTATACAAATTAAATTTATAATATGTAACTCGTGTAATTTAATATTTACTGATATATGCTTTCAAAAGGTATCCTATTTAACAGTGGTGAAGAGGCCAAAGAGTTAAGAAGGTACACGATGAAAACATTAGGACATTTGGGATTTGGGAAGAATCACAGAATGTCAGAAATTATATACGAACAACTGACCGACCTTCTTGCAAATTTTGAAAATCTTATAATTTCCAGCAAAAATAAAATCCAAGTTAGAAATTTATTTACACACTCAGCCATTAACATTGTTTGGTGCATCATTGGAGGTGAAAAGTTTGCCCAAAACGACAAAACTCTTCTTTTCTTGTACGAAAACGTGGAAAGGATGGCAAACTTTGATTTATCGACTCTCCCAATAGCCATGATTTTCCCATACAAATGGTTTTTGCAATTTCTCAATCGTTTCGGATTTCAATATCAAAATTTTTTCACAAGTATCCAGGATTTGGACAAATATTTCCGAGTTAGTAAAAATATTATTAGTCTTACATAGGTATTTTTAATATTTCTAATATCTAATTATTTTCAAACACAATTAGAGCTACATTGAAGACAAAAAGTTGCGACTTTCTGCAACCGAACCAATAGATTTTGTTGATTATTTTCTATTGGAAATCGGGAAGCATCGACTAAACAATAATCTGAACAAAATTTACTGCGAGGAACAAATGTCGTATGTTTTGATGGATCTTTTTGCGACCGGAATGGATACAACTTCAAAATACATGGAAATTGCATTAATGTTCATGGCTTCTAATCCTGATGTCCAGATTAAGCTTCAAAATGAAATTGACACCTTCATTGGAGCTGGTCCACCATCATTTACAACTCATAGGAAAAGGTTACAATACACCCCGTCAAAAATAGACACAATAGACGAAATAATATTGACGTTTTCATAAAAGCCAAAACTTATTTAATTTACATTTTATTTTTTCGAATCACTCACGGACTATCATTATTTGCATAATTAGTAAAAAACAATGAATTTACATTTTTATGTGCTGTTGTTTTCTTTTTATATTTCGCCAATAAGTATGAAATTTACGGAGGCAACAATAATGGAAATTCATCGAATGGGAAATGTTATTCCATTAATGCCACGTTTAACAACCAAAGACTGGGTTGACGATGATCGACACTTCGAAAAGGTTCGTTTTAAAAAAGTTTTTAAATTATCGTTTATAAATCCCAATCAAATATGTTGCAATTATTTGGTTTCTGTATTTTTATGCTTTAGGGGACATGGTTTATTGCCAACTTTTTCTTCTTCCGAATGGATGAAACATATTGGGGAGATCCAAAGACATTTCGTCCAGAAAGATTTCTTGATTCTGAAAACAATCTGATTATTGAAAAACTCAACCATGTATTGCCATTCGGAGCAGGTAAATAAAATTAATCATTTTTTTTAAATATTCCATATCACTGCCACTGCAATATTGATATGCGCCACTGATAATTATTTAATGAACAAAATATTGTTTGTTGGTGTTAGGAAGTCGAGCTTGTTTGGGGGAAAGTGTGGCCACAGCTGCTATATTTGTGTTTCTTACTGGCATCCTGCAGAGATACACTGTGGTGCAAAACGACCCCAACGAATTTTTGGGGCTGACCAAATCTTTCGTTGCTGTGAGTCACCCTGAACCATTTCATGTTTCTCTATTACCAAGAAGTGTCTAACATTACTGTTTGAATCTTAATGTTATGTAACCATAGTTAAGTCATAGTTATTTACAATCAAATTGTAATTAATGTTATGAAGTAGTTGGAAACAAATCTTGAACGGCTAGAATGGACACGTATTTTTGATTTCTCAGTAACAATTCATGCTTCTCTTGTTAATTAATATGGCATATCATTTAACTAAAAACTACCACAAGTTGTCCACGGATTTCAGAGACTTCTTTACGTAACGCTTCCAACCATTGTCATAGAGACTCAACAATTACACATTTATTGTAATTTATGCTTATTGTGAAAATAAAACATCTATGTATCGTCCTTTTTTTGCCGTGACACTCTTGTTTGAGTAAAATACATACAACCATTGAAACATAATCATAATATTGGCTATTGTATTTTGGGATTAGGCCAATTATTTTTGAGATCAAACTTACTTGAATTCAACTATACCCTATAATGGGATTCGGCGCCTCAATAAATGGGATTCTGTTTATGGAATTTTGTTGAAATATTCTGTTTCAATGTTCGAAATAATACATTAGAACGTCATATTTGCAACTTTTAAGCAATAATTTAACAAAAAGTGGAAATAGATTTGAATATGTTTGAGAATTTTGAGTATGTGAAAATGATGCGAGCAATTTTGAATTCTCATGATCATTTTGAAGATGTTACTAAATGCTAAATGTGCATAAAATGCTCAAGATTTGAGTATTTTGCAGATTTATTGCTTAAAGATATTTACATACACATAGAATCGTTGCTGTTTATTAGCAGTTTTACATGTTATGGTTCAAATCTAAAGCAAGGAATGTAGTACAAACTTAAAAAGGCTACAGGGTTAACGAGAACATGAATCCATTGACAACAATAAACATATATTAATCAGTATTCAAGTAAATTAAACGCTTAAAATAAAGCCAAATTTTATAAATAAAGCTTAAGTCAAGATAGTGACAAATTCTGATTTGTTTCATATCAATGTCTAATATTATAATATGAATTAACTTATGGATTATCATAATCAAACAAGTTGGTTAGGGAAAATTGTCATTATATTAAAAGCACCTACCTAAATTATGAACTCAAGATAGAAACAGGTACGTACTGAAAACTGAACATAGTTCTTATTGAAAAAAAATAGTAACAATAATGGATTATACAGGTCAAATATTATATTCTAAACTTTCCTTCACAATGATTAGTAAAAGTAAATTAATGGTTACATAGTTTTTTGAATGATGGCTTTGAATACAATATTCAGGTAAAATCAGACTGACTTTTTACTTGACTGACAGAGTAATTAATCATTATTCATAGTATTCTCTCATACTACTTTCGCTGATTAAAGTTTTGCGCAAAGAAATTTTGTCACATATTCAAAAGAAAGCAATAAAAAAGCTAATATAAATTATTAGATACAAAATAAACATGACACGATCGAGTAAATGCGCAAGCCATGCCCAATCTTCTTGATATGGGCTTCCAATTGTAATCAAATCGTTTTCATCATCGGCAACTTCTACAGATGTCTGAGTGGCATCAGTTTTCCCCATTGGCCTTGGATTCAAACACAGGATCACAGCAGCCCAACTATTAAGAAAGCTTGAGATAAAACTTGGAAGTGGAACTGGGGAAGATCTTTTTGATGACGCAATGTAACGCAGGATGACAGTCCACAGTAAGGCGAAAGTTACCATAATTAACGAATCACGATAGTATCCCACTGCACGTATTCATGGTCGACAAAACAAAAGTAATTGAACATTCTCAATTTCATTGTTAGTTAATATTAGGTGTCATTGATGTATAAAAGATACAAAATCGTAAGATTTTTATGATACAATTTTTTATGGTTTATTTTTACGTGCCTACTAAGGGAACGCTGCTACCACTGCAGGGAATAATTTTATACACATAGTGAAGAAACAAAGTGTTTATAATCATCACCCCAAGAATAATCGGCACTCTTTCATTGACAAGCGGACTTATCCAGAAACTGAGAAGAACGATTGCAGCGATACCTTCAAAATAATATTATGAATTATTTATAAAATATTTATGGCAATATGCAGATTGCGAATTCCAAACTTTTGCTATTACATTTGCGTATAGATCAACTGGGCATGCGCAGTAAAATTTAAACAAGTTTGACTCAATCATTCGTCCATTGTGTGAACTTCTTCATTTAATATTAAATTGTATTCGATCAATTTTCCATGCATAAAAGAATGTTTCCAATTTTGTCCATAAAAAGCATCATAAACTTTAATGTAAAATTTTAAATGTTCTAATCCGTCTATTAGTGCATTAAACTTTTGTTTGTAAACAAAGTAGAAAAGTAATCGCTTTACCAATAGCCACCATCATAACAACAGCGTGATGAGTAGAACCTTTTCTTTGAATCTTTAACGATATTATTATATCATGGAGGGGTACATCACGAATCAAGTCTAAGTAAAAAATCTTAAATTCGATTTTATTCCAAATAATCTTCCATTCGCGGTTATGGGACTCGTGATAACCGTGATAATCTTCATCTATTAGCTTTTAAAAAAACGTTCATCATGGCAATCACCTTGTTAAAAATTATTATAAAATCCTGATCACACAAAAACGAATAAAATCAAACCTGTGATTGGTTGTCATACGCCGATAATGCAATTTCATTTCCATTGTGTGCCCAAGATCCGAATACTATATGGCAAAGCTGTTCGTCGTAAGGCCACAATTTGAAGTCCAATACGCAACCAACTTAGAATTTTGTAGGTGGAACCCAATAATATAAGAATCGGACAAAGCGATAAATTGAGTATTTGCAAAATGGTCAAATTCACTAGCCTGGATGCTGGCATTACAACAAGATCACAATTACAATTTTCGTTTTGTATGTAGTAGTATGTAGAGGTAGGATTTAGCGCATTCCTATTTTTAGATTTTGGAACACATGTCGGATATTTTTAGATTTTGGAATGATGAGGGTAG
>JAQFYB010005468.1:0-14009 GCA_034694085.1 Pogonognathellus longicornis | reverse complement strand
CAGAGAAATGATAACATAGCTCTTAAGACAGCTCAACAGAACTCGGGACCAAAAGAGAAATGTTAACAGACCTCGTACCGGTTCTTCCGCCCGGGATAGAGCACTTTTATTATACTGCCAGGCTTTCTGTCAGTTCTTTATTAATAATAATTATTCTTACATTGAACGAGATGAGTTATGTTATTCCCTTTTACATTCTTACACATTCATAAATAATTTCACATATTATCTCTCTTACTCTTAAATAGTATATTAATAATCTTATGGTTACATTGATTGACTATATATAAGATGTAAGGCATGATTGGTCTTTACAGAATTCATCAGAGTTTTTGTTTTCTTTTCTCAAATGCATCTTCAAATTTCACACACAAACACAAACGTATTTGTACATTGAAAAAGTGTTGGGACATGAAAAATATAGTGTGTTACATGAAAATTGTCTATTATCTGTACGAATATAATATGATCCTAGTATGTGAGTACATTTTGTTCCTTTAGGGTACAATATTCATCTCTTATATAATATACAGTATACTGCGTACAACAAAGTACACTGCAATTACTGTATGCATGTGAATCAAAGAACTACCTACCTACAACATTATCTGATGCACACAAGATTGATTCGGATTCAGATAATCAGTCAAGTCAGTCAATATAATGATGCAGTTTTTTGTAGTTCTTTGTCAGTGGATTTTTGTCCCTTGCTTTTCTTGTAGTGAGTTCATTAATACCCGTGTTGACTCGTTTGTACTTCTACAACATACTTCAAGACTACAAGACTACTTCCTTCCTACGTTGCACGTCTTGTGCTGTATATATACTGTATGGGCTCTATTATATATTTTATAACTATATTATTAATTATTATTGAGAGAGATAGTAAGAGTATTGATAATAGTAGCGGTATATATAGCTATAGAGTGTTGTGTTGAATAACGTCACTTAGCCATAGTACTCAAGTTGTATATTATAGCTTTCTTGCCTTGGTTGGACCAACATCAACATTTATAAACTACACGAAGAATACAATGAGTTTGTTGTGCAGTGTTGTAGAAGTACATGGGGAAGAGGAGCATAATCTTAGGTACAAGCTGGAGATGATTGCGAGCTGAAATGAACTCACGTCAATGTCCCATTATGTGCAAGCAAAATGAGATGAGATGTGCATTCTCACTCAGTCCATTTACAGAAGAGTTTACAAACCTCTCTCCTATATGCACTGCATTACTCCAATAAGTTTCTACATAAGTCCAATGCATGAATGTGTTGTGTTGTGTGCGTACAAGAACATCAAAACATTTTTTCTTTTCACATTCATGTTGTTTTACGTTACACTCTTGGCGATTTTATTGCCGAGCCGAGTTATAACGAAGATGAGAATTTGTCTTATGTTAGCGTTTTATACGAGAGCTACTAAAAAGCTAAGTACAACAAGAGAGCAACCAAAAAACCATAAGGTCAAACAAAAGAGAAAAATGAAAAGCCACTCTCTGATTTGGATGATGTCAGAAAGCAGTAGCTTATGGTTGCAATACAATCTAAATGTTCTATGAAATATGATCATACAATACGATTTGTAACGAGAGGGCACGAAAAACTCTCATTATGGGTTATTTGTTTGTAGTGCTCTTTTAGTATTTGTTTTCACGTCCTACTACCAGTTTGTAGTGTTGAAACAATGCAATGAGATGAATCTTCTTCGTGTACACAGCCTACAATATTTAGCATTTGTAAATACGTTCATAAGCAGTTCCATTTAATTTACTGTTCGATTTGACTTATTGGTGGACTACAAATTATTGGTGGAAAGTATACAGTCGAATTATTTGACTTTTCCTTCCTCCTTATTCGCAATAATAGTCGAATCTTTCCAATAATGAAGTAGGTATATTTTTATTTATTATTTTCGTACGTCTCTATCTGCATGTTTATAATATTAGAAGTATAAAGTAGTGGAAGAATATAAAATTGTGATGTTGAATAGTACATACACAATACACAGCAATACAAGTATCTTCAACTTCACAGTCTATGCTTTTGAACAATGTTGTATTCATTAGAACTGGATTTAACTAATGTTATAAAGTATATGGAATTTTTTCAGTCGCAATGTGCAGTATCGTATCCTCAATTTTACCTTGTGGTTTACCTACAGCCAACCAACTGCAATTTTATGCACCATCTTATATGCAGCTACCTTATACTATAGCTACAAAGTGTAGTGCACTTTAGCAAAATAATTTTTTGGTACATTCGTCATTCTTCATAAGATATTATGCATGTAGGTATATCTTATTGGAATTAATATTAATTAATTAACTACATAAAAATAGTGAATGTTTTGTTAATAGAATCTAGCTTTACATTGTGTAAATGGAAACAGATGCAATAAAATTGATGAAATATCTGAAGGCTTACATTTTATTTCATTTTATTAACTATGGTGTCCATAATGCATCAATGCATATGCAGTTTTATAATTAAAGTTATGCATACATGAATTACCGTCGTAAATAAAAATTATTCATGTCTCCCATGGCCAATACATGATTATAGATACACCAAGAATGATGACAAGGGATCTTCTGCATCTGCTTGTATCTTTCATTGACATAATATTGTAACAATCTATTTACGTAGTATGTACCTCTATCTCAGTATAGGTACACTTTTGCTGTAGGGTAGAGTACACGTTTCTTTCCACGGTTTCACTAGTGTGGGCAATGGTCAAGTAATATGTTTGATGTAAATCTTGACTTAAACTTTAAACTATTCACAAATCGACTCAAAGATAAAATTTGATCTTCTCTTTTGTTAGAATTTCGTGTATTCTTAAAATGAAAAGGGGATATTCCTTGCTATGATTTATTGACAAATATCCTTTTGTTTTAAAGTCATCCGTTTAAAGTTTAGGTAAAAACAAGTAAAAGGAATACAATAAACCATCATTAGGATATCCTAAATGCTGGAAACATAAAATGATAAATATCAATACATATTTTACGATTTGTTTACAACTTACCGAGACGCAATCACACAGGGGAGCTCAGCGACTTACAGTTTTTCGCTTCTCTATTCGAGGTATCTTTTTCACACACATAATACAGTAGAAGTCAGAAGTAGAAGCAAGCTCTGGTTCTAAAAACTAAATCTCAGATCTCATGCTAGATGCTACTTCAAGAATACTCAGATACACTCAACTACAATACAATAGGGAAATACATACTTGACTGAAGCAAGCCCAAATTCATGGAGCTCGTTAGATTGTGTGTGTACGTTATGTTTATTTTTTGCCAACAGCGGCTCAAACATAGAAAATTGATTGCAAGAAATAGTAGTACGGATGTATACACTATTATTTTTCAGAGATGAGAATGAATACTTTTCTCCATCTCTAAGTTTATATGACGTTGCTGGGTCAGCCTGAGTCTAATCTGATCTTCGAATAATACAATGTTGTGTACAATGAATATACCACAGCACACAGGCACAGCACTTTACATGGGAAATATTTCTATGTCCTGATTGTTTTGCTTCTTGCTAAGTAAAGTACCCACTCATTTGCAAGTTTGTGCTGAAAAGTAAAAGATAATCAATTTATGTTTCTTTTGCAAGCAATAGCCTTTAAGAAAACTTTATTTGATATTGTACTTCTACTACAGAGAGATCAGTATGTACGTTTGAAGCTATAAGATCATCAATCTCGTTTAGTTGGCCTCTAGTGGTGTACAGAATACAGAAAATGTTAAAACATGTTATTTTATATTGTATGGCCTATTTGTGTCGAATGAAAACTTGGGGTAATAATACGCTTGTAGATTATACATTACATATATATACCTAAACGTAATTTCTGACTTTCATGTTGAAATCGTTTTGATAAATGGCATTACAATAGTAACTGCATATAAATATACCTGTATACTATTCACGCGGTTCATCTATCAGAGTAAGCCTCTGACTGAAAACATCTTTCACTTTATTTGGTACATGTTGTGTAGAAATAAGTCGTGCAAGCTTCAGGTTAATGCTATGTATCTATATTTTCACTAAGTAAGATGATTACTCCTCATGCTGGTTAGCTTTTCGATTTGGGAAGAATAAGTGAAAATCAGGAAATAAATATATATTTATATGTTTATTTATATGTGTGTAAGTGTAAAGGATACTGGTCATTGAATACAAGTCTTGCCAAAAACTTGAAAGATGAATCTTGCCATTCATTAAAAAACAAAACAACAACACAAGTTATTTTCCACAATTTAATTTTTATACAAAAAACATACATACGAACAATATTATAAATCTATTTTCCTTTTCTACGTACATCAATAATCACATATACGCACATTATTTATTTGCACACAACTCCGATGACACACAAACTTTTATTTATATAATTGAAGTATTTATATAAAACGAAATTATAGTGGTGAAGTACGTAGGCAACAAACTTACACCTAACTGAATTCAATTTATTCAACATCATCAGTAAAATGTTAATATGAATAATAATTAATATACATATTATCAATATTAGTATTATTACATAACCAACTTCGCGAGTCTTCCTTTCATCAAGCACAGCAAAACTGCATTTATTTTGTTGAAAAATTACAATGAAATAACTGACAAAAATATTTATAAAAAGAAATAAGAAAGTTAACATGATGTGTAGAAACTGGAACTGTTATAATTTATTGGTGTGTATACAAGTAGACACACAACTTTAACTTTATTACTATGGTTAGTGTATAGACTTAGACAGAGATTGCCATTTTATTCACAATTTTTATTTAGTAAATACTTACGTAAGTTAGAACAATATTACATTATAATCCACCTTTTATTATTGTTAACAAGAAATCACTCTTAGAGACTCCTGAACATTTATTATTCAACATTTACTATTTTATAGGAAACATCACTTCATTTCAGGTGTCACTCTAACACTCATAGTATCTTTAGTAATTTAATGGAAGGGATTTCCTTTGGTTAATGTACACATCAAGAATTTAATTAACATCAAGACATCAAGAGTAGCAATAACTATATTCTGTTATATTATGTTTAGTTTTATAGCTTGATTGGTGCACTCATTTATTTTAAGTAGCTACTACTACACTAAGATTTGACTGGTTATATTTATTTTTGCAATGAACCAAAATCATATAAATGTTATTTGATACGAATATCATGAAGCATAATAAACAATGTACATAATATCAATACACAAATACAACCATTTATAATAATATATTCACGCTTGTCAGTTTAAGTGCATAATGTTAATTATGTACACTCATTACTTCACTGCATGCATGATTCATGATGTATTATTGGTCTAAATACATGTACATGTATTACAGTGTAACGGAATTATTTATAGCTTTTTGGCAGTTAACATAAATGTATGATAATAATATTACTATTAACTTTCCCTGTGTACTAGTAATAATAATAATAATATTAGTAGGTAGGCATTATAACATGAGTCAGTGTTTATTAGCTAAATTCAGATTTTTCAAAACATCATGGGGATTGCGATTCGCTTACCTCTATGCGTTTTACTTTACACAATTGCAGTCATGTACCATAGTACTATGCATGTATAATATCTGTACGTAAATCTGACATACATCTAATTATAGTTAGTAGTTATTTTGCGTTTTGGTTATAATAGTAAAGTAGGTAGGCTACTGCACATAATTAGAGCCCCTGAGATATTTTACAGATATTCTATAAGCTATGCAAAATACATAAGGTTCAAAGTATGTAAAATAAAAGGTTTTTAGATAGTGCTATTTAAGTTACATTGGCTAAAAATTCATTTAAGCAGTTCAGTGTGGCAAGGTATGTATATAGCTATTTATATCATTAAATCTAGTCATGATTGAAACTCTGGAACATTCAACCACAATTTGCTCCGGTTTTTCAAGTGGTTCTATCTATCTGTACATATTCTACGAGTTTTATTTTTAATTGCTTTAAATTGTGTCCTACCTAACATTAAAAGTGCGTTCATCATTATCATCATCGTTTGTTGTAGTCGAAGTGCAGCAAATGGATTACAATGCCTTGAATTTTATTATGATTCAAGTATGCATAATGTATTTTTATACGCGATAATAATAACATCCATTTTTAAATGCTGGGCTTCATTTTGACTACAAAACTGTTTTATATTGTGGTAGGTAGACGATTTTATAAATAATGACTATAAATAAGCTAATAAGTAGCGTGTGTAGTAGAGTATAGGTACTTATAGTAAATTGCTTGATTTCATATAAGTACACATCTAAAAGTGTACTATAAGACAAAGTACTCATTAGCATATTATTATATTTTATGTGATTTGTTCAGGATCAGAATGATTGTTTCATTACTGCTGCATAAAAAGATTACATCTTCATGATTGAGTTCATATCATTGCAGTGTATCTCCCACACTACTCTCAAAGAGACTTACACAATCATTTAGCAATATTATTATACATTTACTTTACAATACCTTATTTAACAAAGCTAGTAAATATAAACAATAAATACATAGAAATTATAGCATTGACACACATGTTCTGTGTGGTGGACTTTATTGGGTATTATTGTGGTACATAATAACTTGAGACACTGAATGCTGATGTGAGTGAGGTGTGAGTTTTTCCAATCCTGACTGTTCTTAAAAAAGAGTCATCATATTATCATGAATAGAAAAATTAAGAGATACCTAATCGGTTTTTTACACATTTGAAAACAATTTAGCCGAAGCATCTTCAGTGACAAATGTTACGACTGAAAGTCATAAAACAAAGCTAACGTAATTATCAACGCTCATGTAATGATGTGCTTGCAGGATGCTTCGGATAATGAAATTGGAAAGGAAAATCCCTAGAATGAATATAGAAATTAATTTATGTGGAACGAATTTTGCATGAAATTATTAAATTTGAATAGAACATAAAAAAGTTGACCCTTGAGTTGAAAATCGTAAATGTATTTATTCAAGAAAGACATTGCATGTTGTATAAGCGTAGAGATTGTAAAGCTTGGGGTGAAGTGCAATCTTCACCACGGTTTTCATCGTGTGTGATGTAATGGACAAACAGTCGCAACACGTCAACAATTATTTCCCCATTTCCCTTGGAAATAAAGATATGCAAGGTAATCATCTTGTGTTGTTGTGTATATTATGCATTCCTAATTTGTTTTTATGAGCTGCAGTTACAGTTGTAGTGATATATAGTTAATAAAACTTGACACAAAAAATAAACTGGACCATTAGCAACTCTTTAGTTGTTAGTAGATTAGAGAAAAATATTATTGCGTAATATTACAATTCACCTTACTGGCTTATATTATTGTATACCTTTGCAACAATACAAAACAAGAAAAAAGAAATTTATTTAATTTAAAAAGTAATTTTTAAGCACATTGGAATATATATTGTAGTCAGGTTACATACCCCGCACGGTTTTTCTATGATAGCTGCCCGAAAAATTGCTAATGGCTTTGCTTGCTAGTTTTCAATGTTAGCACCGAATTAAAAAGCGGAATGAAGTTATAAACGTGAGAAAATGGCTAATGGTATGTTTGGAATGATTGGCAACATGTAGAGCAAAGACTATGCGGAAATGAAAAGTTTATTGTTTTGTTATTTGATTGGAATACAGTTGTAGTAGAAATGGTCAACAAGAATAATGGTGCACAATAGGGAAATTAACTTGTTTACGTGTTTACGAGTGTTTGTCCGGATTGATACTAAAAGAGTGCATGTACCGGTGAAACTGTAAAGGATGCTTTTTAAAACTCTACGAGGCTATACACCATTATTTGTCTGAACAATTTATTCATGAAAAACTGTACATTTAGTACCAACTGGAGACTCTGACGACGATAATTATTATCAGGACTTCGAAACTCAATACTACATGTAATTGGTTTCGTGGCGTGTGTTCAAGTTCAAACAATATCTCACCATCATTAACAGCCAAGAAAGAAATGACATAGAAAGACGCTTTTCTGTGGCATGGACTTTGGAAATGTGTGATGAACTCTTCGAGAGCGTTAAATCCAATGAAACGTGAATAAACTCAAGTGAGGAGATGAAAGGTTGATGGTAATATAATTTTCATGTGCCCTTGAAACGGGTCATTCATATAATATTATGTTTCCTTTGCATTGCTTTTAATGTTTCCTGTCTCTCTATGGAAAAAACTGCATTCTTTCGGCTTTCGTTTGTAACTTCTCGCAATATATTACTTACATATTATATACTTATTTTATTACTATTGCTCTAATGCTATTCCTATCTCTATTGTTTCTCTTATTCTATTATTTATTAGTGAAATGTTAATCTGCAGAGGTACTTGAAGGATTAGTGCACCAATTTGTCTAAATGTCGTCAACACACGTATATTTATGTTATAATTATTATAATGATCTGTCTGTTATGATTATGGCATCAAGATTATCAATCTAGCAGAATTCCTAATAAACCTACTTTATGTATAATGTATAATATAGAGAAGACATATTTTAGACGTGTATAATTTTCATAGGTACAAGTTCCTCGTTCAACAGCGTAAGCACACTTACTATAAATCAAAATCAAAACCAAATCGATATTTATTTATATAGTAAAATACATTCTTTCTTTTAGTAGTAGTTATATATGAAGAATATAATGATGTGCACACCTCACTTGTAATCTATAATAGTGAGTGAGGGCAGCCACTCTATGATTATTATTTTAGTAGGTCTTGTACACCTAATTATGATAAAATTCTTTTCCCTACTTTTAAGAAAAATTGTTGAGTGAAATATTTAATAAAGAAGATGAATAAACTATGATATATATTATGGAGATGTTATATATGTACAGTTACTAGTATTAACATTTTGAAGCATAACAATACCAGTTGACTCATTGCCACTAGTAAATACACAACAACTAAAAAACGACTGGAAAAATCAGGCTAGTTTTTCAGACACTCTTCTGCCTACACGACTGTTGCTAGTAGTAAGCAGTCCATCATGGGTCAGCGGAGATATTATAGTAATAATATTATTATAATTAATTAAGCATAATATATTATATATTAATAAAAAAGATGTAGTGGGTAGTAATAATGAATTTACACATTAAATACAGCCAATATGAATTAAATGGGACAGAAATTGCAGTATTTTCAAGATGGAAATAATGGATGAGTGTTATTTACTTCCAGAAAGCAAAGGAGAATTTTTTAGGTTTGGGAGGAGGGGGAGGGATGGGTGAAGGCGTCTCAAAAGACGGCTCTGAATATATATGTTGCTGGCTAAGATTAAGATTACTGCTATGAAGGGTAATCCTTGCGGTGTCCTTGTCCAGTCCGGGGAATCTATCGTGATCGTCGAGTTCCCGGTAAGATTTTTCCTTGCTAAGCCTCCTGGGATCACTACTCACCATCATCCGACTGCCACCCCCGAGTCCACGTTCCAAGTTATGACTTCCAATACCACCGTCGATATTTTTCATCCCCCTGCTATTGCTTTCCTGTTTATGTGGCATTGATCCCGTTTTCTTGAGTGGCTTGGAGCTCGAAGAAGGGCTTTGAAAAACGTCTCTGCTGTTTGGACTTCTGCCACCGCAAGCACCTGCATTACTACTTCCTCCGTACGGAGTGATATCCCCGGGCGCCATGTCTTCATCCAACTTCCTCCACATGCTCCTCGATCGGACTCCATTCTCTACCCAGCGATCCAAGCTGTCTCTCGATCCAGTTTTTGAACGGCTCAGCGACCTCAACAGACTTTCGCGAGACAGTTGCCGCCTGAAAAGTGTACAGGATGCAAAGTAAATCAACGTCATTCAACAACAACAAAAATCAGTTATTCAGCTTCACCTTGCAATTACTCGGATAATCTACTCACTGCATGCTAAGTGCATATTTACACTCATATCACAACAATAAATATCAATACCTACCTACGTGTTCTCTAATGTGCAGGTGTAAGGATTATAATGGTAATAGTTCCTCCAGAATGCCCCGCCCATGTAATTAGCTGCCTGTAATCATCTCCACTCCACTACCATCCTTTCCCAATCCCCAACAACTCACATTCACAACACATGTCTACTACTACCTCACTATATAATAATATATACTCATACACATCTCTCCCTTGTGCTTACACCTTACACACATCATCATCATAATATTAGTCCACATACAATGTACGCTCTACAACTTTTCATATAAACTTCATCTCGTCAGTCACAACTCCTATCATCGCCATCAACAAAAAACATTGTACTACAAAATCATCCACACACACACACACACACACAACATCTACAAGGCTTATACAACCCACTCCAATATTTTCTATACACATACAAATATTGTGGAGTACTATATAACTAATAAAATGCGATCATGGATGTATGCCTACTATCTGTTTCATCGTCTTTGGTATAATCTGTACTTGATCTAATCTAACCTGATACTCATCTTCATTAATATTAACTTGTAAAGTTGTCAAACAATGAACGACACGCACACACACAAAGAGACACACACAAGTCAGGTTTGAATCTACGTACCTGTAATCCGCTTCAGCAGCCTCTCTTGATCGATAACCCTCGTCGAAACTGTCGTGTGATCTTTGTCTCACGTACTGATGGTCTAGTTTTTCCCATTTCTGACGAACGCCTTCAAATCTTTCCCGAGAGAATACGGGAGCTGGGGGCGGAGGAGAGGACAAATCCGGCGAGCGTTGTCGAAGTTCAGGTCTTTTGGGCAGAGGTGGTGGAATTGGGGAAGATGAACACCGAGGCGGTGGACTGTTAGACGGCCAAGTGGGACGCACCAGAAATTGTGTACTTTCAGTCACTACTAATTGAATTGGGTTCCATTCCTCGTCTGTGTAATCACAAATAAAAATACGGGATTAATTAGGATATTAATTATTTTATGCTAGTGTTTACAGTTGAGAATTAACTAATTCTTTACGGAATTTCCCGTATATGCGCAATGTACCGTTTTATAACAATGTGACATAAAAATCTTTGCATAATAATATGATCAAATCCGTCTCATTTGATTAGTAGTATGTATGTATGCATGTAATTCTTATAGCTTAATATATGTACAGTTTAGTATACATATAGAGTGCAAAACGAAAAGCTGTAAATTTAACGACGACATTATTGAATAATATAAATTGTGTTGAAACTGTAAAAGGGATAATTGTGAGTGGTACTTGAGAACATTAGCCTCGGAATTAATTGCGAATGCAATTCATTCAACACCAACCTGAAACATACTTCCATCTTTCACCATTAGACATTAAGAGACATCATCATAGTTGCAGTTCATGTTGCTACAAAGCTACCACACTCTATTAAGACTCTCAGAGTCTCAACTCCTACACTACCTAATAGACAACGTTAGTATTAGCATTGTTGTACTTTTAAATTACTTGGGTTGAATGAAATAAATATCAACACACACATTATTATCCACCTCAGCAAAATAACAATATAAATAATAGCCTTTGTTTCACTCATTTTAATCCTTGGTACGAAAAGAAAATTACGACCATTAGTAACAGAATGACAGATGTTTGCATTTCATACGCAGTAGAATAATCTGACTATCGATTGAGGGATATACTTATGTGTGTGTGTACTTTAAATGCGAATTAAATGCCAACAACACATTATAACAATGTCTGTATGCAATAATACTCTATAGGTACACATAGGATGATGGTACGAAGTCAGTGTTATTATAACGGAATATTTGTGTAAAAGAGTGTGTACCACACAGTGCACAGTAGTACATCATCCTTTTCTTGACGTAATACAAGAAACCCTTCATACTACAAGAACTCGATACAACAATTCACTATAATATACGAATATAGGAACAAATGCACGACTGGTTACTTAACAGACTTTGACAAATACATGTCTTGTATAGCTAATAATAATACAAATATACAGACAATATGTTTATGGCATATATCATACGATCAATTAAACTGACATAGCTACTACAAGCGAGTAACAGGTATAGCTAAACAAAATAAAATACTTTACTTAAATAATCTTAATGATACTAGTACAGTAATAGTATGAAAATACTTATTGGCCATAAAGCTATAGGATAACGGCGTATGGTGTGACCTATGACTCATAGAATATAAATGTACTTAGCATGTTCAATTACATTTTAAGAATAGTTACAGATAATAAATAAATGAAAACAAACAAAACATTACAAACAATACAACCAACACTGAAATGCTAATAATATGCAGGTACACATACAGTATACTGTGCACTGCAGTATAATACAGAAAGGCGTGTAGTAGCAAAATAGTTGTTCGATTGTTATTTTTAATAACTCTATACAATTCATGGAGCATTAGTCATTGAGATAAGACACTTCTGTATTTGGTTTTCCAACTCAATCCCCTATGAGTACTTGTCTATTATACTTGTAGTGTTGTACACTTGTTTGTACGTTGTACTTGTATTAATTATAGTTTGGTGCAGAATCTCAGACAGATTGCAATTTAGCAACATGTGCACACGCACGGGGATGACGTTGTCTCAAATATCTCAAAGTAGGTAGTATTTTTGTAACTGTATTAGTAACACCTTGATTCACATACTCCGCTCTGCTGAATGACCCTCGACAGTATTTTTCCAAGTTAAAATTACTTTGCTCCTATAGAGGTGTACCTATTTTAAAAGGGTGTTGGACATTCTACGTTGGAATTTAAATGAAAGGCGACGCAACAGAATATAAAAATAAATGCTATTGATATATCACGCCCAGATCAACACAGTTTTATTATTTAGACGCAAACCTACACAAAATAAATTATTAGAGAGCAACAGCAATCAAAATCTTGGACTACTGAACACTTTATGCAAATTAAAACGATTTTATACATTTCCATGCATACTGCTTTATTACTATAGTATATATCTACTAAGAAAATTAAACGTAAATTCATATGGCATGATGTGTAAAGTCGAATAGTGATACTTAACAGTAACAGTATTAGATTATTACTATTACATGAACCTTAAAGTATGTACATATTTATTATTATTCATCTTATCATTTGATTATTGTTGTTACTCAAATTTCTCTTACAATGAATAAATTCTGCAAGAACCACTTTACTACCACCACCACTGCACTACGATACAATTTGCATACTACTACGTGTCTGTACTAACAATACGGCAAACGAACGACAACGTGCACACGTAGTAATTGTTGTAAAAGATTTCAAATAGCATTATTTACTGTGTTCGTTGGTAATTAGCGTTTATTTGATATTCAGTATTCAGTATATTATATATTCTCACTTCATTCTGTGTGTGTATATGTGTGTGTAAGTAATGTGATGTATGTTGTGGTGGCTGTACACAACTAAATTTTATCCGTGAGTCATTAGTTTCACCTGATTAAGGTGGAATTCATTTTCATTAAGTGTTTGCTCGTACAAAGTAGTTATAGTAAAATGTGACTACATGAAATAGCAGTTTACACACAGAAAACAGAAAATACAATGAACAAGTGTCTACCTACATAGATATTTAATGTGCTGAAATTGGGCCACTGCACTGGCTGCACTATGCCGAGAATTAGCACTAGGTTAGCTTGCCCTTCTTAGCCTCTTGCATTTGTATCTCAAGTACAATTAACTTATGACCACTACATTAAAAGGCAAGGTAGGAGAAGTAGCAGTTGGTAGTGTAGCTCTAGTCGTAAATACGTTTAATAAATACAACAATTTATTATTTGCTGCGTTATGTTAGAATGATTGTAGTAAATGCTTGCACGTTAGTTAGAATTACCTGTGTAGTGTTTACAAAGAGGCCCTGTAAGTTATTAAGGTGTGTGTCTTGTCTTGTATGTAGAGCAGAGATGGAAACATCCCATCCTTTTGCCCAGCCGGCCACATCCCATCCCATCAACATCCAGCATTTTGGATGGG
>JAQFYB010005467.1:0-14010 GCA_034694085.1 Pogonognathellus longicornis | reverse complement strand
TTTCCAACTACAAGCTATTTGATTTATTAGTGCTTTTTAGTCACCATTTTCTATTCCCGGCAGAATCCCTAAACCAATCCTTCAATTTTCTAGACAAAGGGAATTTTTCGTCACTATATATTATAATTTATTGAGTGAAGAATGAGTGGAGAATCACTCTTTACTCGCACTCCACTAACACTCCACTCATGAATACTGTGTTCTGAATCATTTAGAACTTCTAAATGATTCAGAACACCTCATATTTTGAGTTTATCCACCCCTCCCCCGAAATCGATTGCTGAACATGACCTTGATTTAGACAGTAATTTTAATTACACTTCCCATTTCAATAACATATTTCAAATACTCAATTAATATTGAAAATGAAAGTATTTAGTAACTTAAGAATACATTTTATATAATTTCTCGTGTAGCACGAAAAATTTGCGCGCAGCACAGAATGTAATAATACCCACCTTAGTTAATTTTCCCTCAAAGTCCGGAGAAGATTTACTCATACTTATGTTGATTTTAATCAAAATTTTTAAGTGTGATTTAAAAAAGTGTAATATAAAACCAAAAATAAATATAAACGTTACCCAAAATGTTTTTGCCGTTTCACCTAAATTGAAGTCACTGGTTGGAAGTTCTTGTTAAAGTTCATCTATGACTGAATGCAATGTAATGTGTATGGTGTAAGTATCCTTTAAACTGATTTATATACCTTCTACCAACGTATGGATTTGTCGAGATTTTCTCTATTTCAAATAAATCCCTTGTAAGAGTCTTATAGAACTGTAATATCTGTCTGTCTGCCAAATAACAATTCATGTGCAAGTGAAACTAATTCGATGCAACTTGGAGAGGCTCCGAAAAATATTACGTAGATTATTACGGTTTGACAATTTCGTTTGCCACGAAATAGAACATTCAAATCTAAATAATTTCAATATTCATTAGTTGGATTATTTGGTTTAAAAAAATACTGTTCGTTTAGTTAAGTCTACAGACATATTAAGCTGTTTGCAAATATTCAAAAGCAATCATCACTAAAAAAGTGTTCTAAAACCTAAAAAGCTTTCCTAAATAGTACAACGATTGAATCAGACTGCCAATATATTGTGAACGAAAAACTGAACAACAAATCTATTTGTTTTATTTAATTTGCATGAATAAGTACTTTCTTATTATGATATTCACGTCTGTCTGCCCTTCCGTACGTCTACTGTGCAGAAAAGAACCACAACATTCTTCAAGCCACTTACAATGATAGTCATTATTACTTTAGTAGTGGTAATATCATTATACTAGGATAAATTGATAAGGTTTATATTTTGTATACACTCAGACATGTGGCGAAGGGATTACACTTGCACCCCCAGAATAAATTATTAAAGTAATAAAATTACAAAAAACCTAACACAATATTTCTCACTACTCGCAATTATTTTATGTAGAAATTTGATGTGCACCAACTTATAAACTTGGTTGGGTGCATGCTTGTTTACAATGCATAATATTGCATAAAGGTGGAAAATAAAGTTCTATTTACATTTATTATACTATTTTACAGTCAAATGCATTTATTTGATGAAGTATTACCATTTTATCAATGATATCAAGTCAATGAGCATAATTTTTTTAATTTAAATTAATTAATGTCTCAAGCAGTTGCAAATTCGGGTAGTATACTACCTCATGGGGTCTTCGCAGCATTGCTTGATATCAATTTAAAAAAATGAATCCACATCTATATAATCATTTTAAACCAATATTTGAAGTTTATATAAAGTTTTAACAATGCCCTAATTCCATTTGCTGCAACTGGAGATTAATACGTTGCATATTTTCTTGGCACAATATATCTACGCAGTTGTATACAGGTTACTTGAGTAGGTTCTTTTTACATTAAGGTCAATAAATCAATGTTATTTTGAAGTTTATTAAAATGTAAAGACTTTTATCCTACGAATGGTGAAGCAGCTTAATTATACACACGTGTTGATTTAATACTAAAAGCCGTTTAATGTGACCACTTCAAAGGCGTTACAGTGTATGGCAAATTTAAAACATACTCCAGATAAAATATACAATCGCCTTTGTATAAATTTGTTTGGATGTGTAGTTTTCTTTCAATTGTGTACACATCACCTCCATAAATAAATAGTAGGTAAGTAATTTCTTAATAATAACTTTTCACAGCTCTTGTACATTATCTAATTAAGACGAGTTTGCATGGAACCAATCGGCACATACCAGACGCGTGTAAGCTTAATTTAAAAAAAAACCAAAGTTTTGAATTTAATGTTAGCATGATTTGATAGAAGGTAGCCAGTTTGCCTGGGAGGATATACCTGGAGCCAAATTTTTTTGTTGAAATATCTACTTAGTTTCCGATGCTGTTTTTAATTTGACCTAAATTTAGAATGCATCGCACTTGGAGGATATCCCAAACAATTATTTTTGTCTCCAAATATGTCCTCTCATCTTCCTTTTATCAAATTTTGGTGACAACAATTCAAAACTTTTGCCCGTTTTGCTAATAAGTTTACACGGGGCTTAATTGGAGCGATTGGTTCCATGCATTTCAAGTATATTATTATATACAGGGTTGAAAATCTGAGGGAGATATGGAACTACGGACATTTACGGAAATATACGTATTTTACGGGAACCAAAAAATCTTATTCCGTATGGATAAATACGGAAAATTACGGAAAAACACGGATAATAATCCTGACTACTTAATCAATGTATAATGCATTTATAAAAATTGAGCACAGATTACAACATTGAAAAATATAAAATATAATATTCGAGTACAGAAAGACTGTTAATTCTATGTTGTGTTTATTGAAACCTCATATTCTTAAGCATAAACAGCTTTTCCCATGTAAATAGTGTGTATATTTTGTGGATTTTGGAATGTTTCAAATTTTTACGTGTTTCCCGGAACAGACATGTTTACATTCCTGGAAATACCGACCCTGATTATATTCTATGACGCCTCTTTTTATTTTACTGCACAGATAATAGCGAACAATAAATTAAATAAAATAATGAATTAATACTATTCTCTGCACTCTCGATCGATCAGCGTGTTAACGTGTTAAGAGTATATAATATAGCCGATTAACGATTGAATACATACGTTAAATAATTAAATTGTCACCTCTTATAATAGTCGCAGCAGATAAAAGCGAATATACAGAGTATTCAAGCGATAGTCGGCTCGGCTGTATAATATTTATGCGGTATTAGATACAAAAGTGAAAAATAAAAGATATTTAATTATTTTTGTTAGGTATATAGTTCATAATTCATTGTGTTTGTTTCTGCTAAAAATAATTAAATATCTTTCATTGAAATATAATATCCAATTTTGATTCAGTTGTAGTATTGAACCTGAAGAAGATAGTAATATAACTATCGAAAGCTCGTTTTAAAGTTAAATAAATCCATCATTTTAATTAAAAAATGTCTATCTCCTGTATCACAAATAATGCACATTTTAATTACGTCCGAGGTATAAAAAGTCTCCTATATTACGCTGTATTAGATAGTTTGGATTTTTATTACAACCTGACAAAAGACAAAATGATGTCCAGTTGTTTCAAAAATACGTGAGAATAAATGTCTGCTGTATACTTATGTAATTAACATTAAAAATTCCCATAAAAGATTTAGAATAATGTTTCATAAACCTTGAAAAAAATATAAATTTCAACCATGTAAATATACTTTTACAAAATATATTTACAAAAAATACTGGTTATCTACCTACATGTTATGTTTTTAAAACTAAATATGCATTCCTAATTTTATAATTTTCACCCTGTAGTATTTACCGTTAGGCTTATGCTATGAGTTATTCCCTTCTGACACAAATATTTGCTTTTTTCACTCATTCCACTGTCATAAATATTTTTACAATCTTATAAACGTATATGCCAACATTAAAAAATAAATTTATATAAACATTATTAGATTAGCTTGCACAACTTAGATTACAACAGATCTAGGTCATAAAATATATGACGAGCTGAGCCGTAAAACCATGTAAGATCATATAAACAAATCCTTGATAATATCAAAAGTCATAGTAACTAATTGCTTAAAATTAATAATCTTGCTTTGGCATTGTGTACGGCATCCGAAATACATCCGAAAGCCAATTTATATCTATGATAATTTTGAGATTTGTACATAGCAAACGAAGGGTGTGTTGGAAGGAGAACATACGATGCAGCACTCTATGGGAGCCAGCGTAGGGAAAATTTTAATAATATTAAACATGAAATCGCAGGGGCCAATATACATTGTAAAATGCATTGCTTTTTAATACTTAAAATTCATTTATTTATTTTTCTATTAGCTTCAATCTTAATTTATACTTCTTCGATACTTCTTTTGGCTATAAAAAGTTAAAACATGTCTCATTTCAGATTTTATACGATTTGAAAAAAACATTAAAGTTGCATCTAATATTAATTGACTATGACTTATGGAAACGTTTTGAATTTAACTCCTATTAATCTTTCAATACTGTAGGGATTGAAAAAATTTGGTAAAATGCAAAGATAATGAGTAATAAGATTGATTGTTGTTATGTGGGTAGACTTTACAGGGATATAGGATCCCTGAAAATCCCCCGAGAATTTTAGAAAATGTCTGAGAATCTAGCGACGTCACTGAAGAGGGCGTGACAAATATCTGGATTTCCGGTTTAACTGTTGAAAATTTAGGCAAGCCCCAAACGTGGTTTGCCAAATTTCTAAAAGTCCTGTTTGGAGATTCACGATTAAATCGGTCATGCCCTCAGGGGGCGTGGTTTGGAATTTTTTGACCTATGATCTCTTGGAGATGTGAAGCCCTACCCTGTCCCAAAGTGGGTAGAACCAGAATCCCATGGAAAAAACTATTTATATTTTTCGTTTTGAGTTTGTAAAAGGCAACATTTTTTTCATTTCCATTAATCGTCTACTATTTAAGAAAAAGGTGTAAACAAGCTGATAATTTTAAATAGGATTAGAAAGTTGAAAGCCCAATCTCAGTCGAATCAGCAGAAAAATATGTTAGAATGACAAGGTAGGAAACACTGCAATGCATTAAAAATGTAAACTTGACTAGAAGTTGTACATTCCTAGACCGATCATGACTTCAATTTGAAGTCATACAGAGTGTACTTGATGTTTGTCATGTTCTAACTCTAACTTCAAAAACATGTATGTATACCTGTCTGTAGGGTTCACTGGTGACTTGGGTAGCAATTAGGGGGGAGGGCGATTGTCCATCCCATTCAGAAATTCGGAAAAATAAGTTATTTCACCAACAAAGCACCAAACATCGCAAGATATTTCGGGCTACGCGCGAATTTTATGAATTTTCTATTCCCTTTTGCCTAAATTTCCTCAAAATTTGTCTACATATACATCTCATCTTTTGAGTTTGTCTCCCCTCCCCCGAAACCAAATCCTGGCTACGCCTATCGTAGGGTTGTAGCCTCATTTTGAAAATAAAAACGTCATATGATAACAAAATATTAATATATCGGATGTCTTCAATGCAGGGTCTTGTTCTCATGGTTATTTATACCAGACTTTAACAGTTCACTTATACGATCTTACATGGTTTTACGGCTCAGCTCGTCATATATGCATCATGCATAATAAAGTAAATTGTAATTTATTTATAAAATGTATTTACACTGTGCAAGTAGCAAAGTGCACAGTAGCAAAGTATAGGTAACCCTCCTCAGTCGTCATTTATATTAATTAGTGCATGCCATTCTAATACAACCAACACACTATGATGAAGCAGTTATGACACGACTACCGCCACGCAATCAGGTGATATCATCAAATAAACTTACATAAACGGATTATACACCGATCCAACGAATGCACTTTGAGCAGCTTTGCGTTTAGAATGCTATTAAATCCCTTCATTAATATACAAGGAATTATCGGGGCAGCATATGGCACTGAGGTTTTAAATGCATCTGGTAGTCAATTGGTTTCACCAATTAACCCGAACTTACCCGGTTTAGAAGTTATTGAGGTTTAAAGTTCAGTTGTCAGAATTGATTACCCAGGTAATATAGTACATGTTGTGAATATCCAACAGTTGACAAATGACAACTAACTTAACAGAAAAATAATGTATCACATTCCAAAAATACGTTCATTTTCATTACTAAAGCGAAGTTTTTGAAAATATTGGTATTTAAAATAGCTACTGTAAAAATGCAAAATGTAAATGTGCAAGTGTAAATGTGCAAAGTTACGAGCCATAAAAAGACGTTTCATTTAAAATTAAATTATTCAAGATGCTTTTGTAAAAGTTATGACAAAATATTTATTGTTATGCGAATGCAACAGATTTCACCACCAAAACGTTGCTGTACTCAATGTTAGCCGTGATTACACACATGAGTGTATCCAGGTCGTACATTGGGGGGGGGGGCTTGAGCAAACTTATATAATATATATCGAAAAAAATTAGCAACTTTGGTCCAAACGCCCAAAAATTTAGTTCAAAATCAATAGAGAGTGCAAGAAAACCGCACGCAACCCGAAATTATTTTTTTTGTTGAGATGTTGTATTTTAACTCAAAAATACTGTTTTTATGGATTTTGGGAGAAACCTGATTTTATCTAGAGTAAAGTTCAAAAATTTTGGGAGGGGGCTTCAGTCTTCTAAGCGCGTCTATAAATACGCCACTCTGATCCCAAAGGATTCACCTATTCCTATTTTTACCCACCAACAATTCTGTGTGAGTCCTTGCAAGTGGTCCATGTGACAAAATCTCAACTGTGACAAATTACAGCCAGACGTAATAAAAAGTTCAAAGGCTTCGAAGGGATTCATATAGTATATTTCTAATTTTCTTGATTCATACCTATATAAAACTTTAATTAATCAATCAGTAGTAGTAGTATTTATTTATTTCAAAAATTCTATCAGCTACATAGCCCACCATGCCAGCAAGCATTAGTTTTAGTTACAAATCTTAGAGTCACCACGATTTACATTATTTGTACATTCCGTAATTTCTTTCATATTTATGTTAATTGGTTATTTTATAAACATTTTAAACTTGCATGCATTATTAAATTTAGTACCACAGAACCTTTTTTATTTTTAAGAAATTGTTAACAATTTTGCAGCAAAATGCACTGGATATTTATTAATTGAACTACAATATCTAGTGTGAGCCAGAATAATCTAGGGTGCGTAAGTACCCTATGTACCCAGTGGCGTACTCTAATTGAATACGCCACTGAACGCTATTAATTCAGGCTATTCAATGATACGTGAAAAATGATAATATGAAAATGAGACGGAAAAATAAAACATTGCACGCTGAAATTATTTATACCTTACAAATCCCAGCAAAAACTCGACGAATCTAAGATAAACAAATTTGTCGGAAGGCGAAACCATTAAATAAACCAATAATTGCCCAATAAAAAACGAACAATCGGCCGAAGTAATAATTTCATGTTTGTTCAAACAAAATCATTTAACTGTCATTCATTTTGAAAGAGGGCCCTGATAAAGCAAAGCCTTCTAAATTTTTGACGTCCGTTACTTTGTTCGACGTGAAATCAATCTAGAATGTCTAGAAGTATAAATGGAGGAAAGAATAATATACAATACCTGTTTGGAGATAAAATGGTCAGTTTTGCTGATATATAATTTACTGAATTCTGCGAGAATAGATCGCGGAAACATTTTTTTCATGTTCTCAAGATCTCATTCTTACATATACAGAAGAAAATTTAATGAATTATATTCATTTGACATCATTGCATGGATTATCTTGTTCAACTTCTCTTTTTATCGTTTCCAGAAACACTTCATGTTGTCTATAAATTGCTAAGAAAGAGTCGTTGCTACAAATACAGAATACATAGAACTCCATAAATGAAGCATGCGCATATATCACTGAAATATTCTCCTTCGAAATAGCAGTATTTTCAGTATATAACTTAAAATCAGTGATGTAATATTGAGTATAGTGTGAGACATGTGATGCGGTCAAGTTAATTTTTATATAATCTCAAGCTTTTAAACAACTTATTATGAAAACCTTGATTAACAACTGAATGAATCGTGATTACAGATATCTCAAGCTTTCTGGGAGTCACTTTTATCGAATCGAAAGTCTTATTTTTGGTCATTCTGACAACTTTTCCTATATTATCCGGAATTTTTTTTCACCGGGAATATGTATCGGTTTGTTGTTCCTGAATCACCTTCTTTAGCTGGTGTCGATTTTTCAACATTTTTGAGTTTATTGAATACTGCAGTTTTGAAAATGTGAATGTTCTCTTCACTTTATTGCACAACTATGCCCCTAGCGCTAAATCCCCCAGTGGAAAAAACTTTCACCGTCCCTTCCACTTCCGGTGACAATATCTTCCCCATTTCTGAATGTAAATTCATGAAAATATGCTCACCCAATAAAAATATGTACAGGCTAACTTTGTGCCCGTTTTTACCATCTCAAACCACTTCTAATATCTTAAATTCGTAAATGCTAACTGACCATATTATCTCCAAACAGCTATTGTAATCTCGTACAAAGTGAAGGTAGATAATTTGTATTCTCACTCTCCCCACACACACAACACATATATACTACAGGGTGGTCTAGCCATCACGTACAGTAGTAATACATGGGAGAGAAGTAATACATGGGAGAGACTTCTAATTTCATGAGCTTGCTGGCTTCGGAGTGGCGCATAATGCACAGCAAAAACAAAGTGAAAGTCTCTCCCATGTATTTTTACTGTACGTAATGGCTAGACCACCCTGTATGTTGTATACGTTTTTACATTTGGCCTGTAATTACATTATAAACACTTGGCATCTGCTACCGTGGGTGGCCCATTTTGGGCCCATTAATTTATTTTCGAGTATTCGCTTAAAATTTAGGGTAAATTGGTAGTAGCTACAGAAACTTTCTGGAACATTAGTTGACCGAACTCTAACAAAAATTTGTTCTAACCGAAACCCAACACACAAAAAAATGTTCGGGATCACCTTAAGTAAGTACTAAATTATTTGATGGTAATGTGTAAATTAACGTCAGTTATTTCAGAATATATGTAATTTTATCATCAATTTTATGGCATTAACGCAATTTCAAATCAGGAGGTCATTGTTACTTCGGCATTATTTTATTAAAAAAGTTATTAAAAATGATGGTTCTATTGACAAATAACCAAATTGCGATACAATATTATACTTTACTTTATCAAAAAAAACACTAACAAAATAACACTTTAGAATAGTGGTGGAAGTTCAAAACAATACACCAAATGTCGTTAAAAATTTACTATGATTTCCAAGAAACGCTATTACAGATTGTATCATCGCTAAACTCATCCTGCATGGTTTTTAATGGGGCGTGTAGATATTTCTAGAGACAACTATAGAACAGACAATAATATTAAGGTAATTATACAGCTAGTTTAGTTTGGAATTACAAAATACCTTTCATTATAGTACAGCCTATAATCTGTAAGTCTGTGATAAATGAATCGGTCAAACTGTACAGCCAACACAGCTGTACTACAACTGTGTAAACTTTTGATTGCATGTTTCAAGTTTCATAATATGTATTGAAAAATGTTTGTTTCTAGAGGTCACTCCTAGTGTCTATAACCGTAGCATAAAAGCGCTGTGTGAGGTAGCCAAACCCTAAAATGTCCATCCGGGATGTGAACAAGTGACTTCATACTTTCTTTGAAACGATGGTTACCCCTGTAGTTTCTTTCAGTCTCTCAGTACATGGGAGGCTCCAGTCCAGCAGACCTACAGCTACCATAATATTCATAGAAATCACGACAGCCGATGGGCGACAAATGTATGATTATTCAATATATGAGATAAAATTTTTATAATTTCGATTTTAATCTTATGAACGCTGTATTCAAGCAATAAAGCATTATCAATATGCTAGAAGAGTTGTGACATCCCGTTTATGCAATATTAAAACTGCTGTCACAAAAAATGCATTTCTCCTCACAGTGTAATCAGTGCAATGGAACAATTACTGGGGTTTTCAACTAAACCTTATAATTTCAGGAATTGCTGCTAACAACCTACTGCGCATATACAGATTTAAAGCCATGACCAAGAAAATATTTTACAAACGGATGATGTGGTATAGATATGTTTAGACCTCGAGCTCCTATGGAGCTGATATGTCTGGTTGTATCGATAACTCGAGCAATTTTTAATGGGGTGGATGAAACTTAATACAAAAATCCAAAAAGAACATACAAACTTAAGTTTGTTGGCCAAAAAATTGGGACAGCCATTGTAACGTCATAGAGACCAAAAGAGACACCAAAATGAGCATAAATATATACTACTACAAAAAGTAAATCACAAAGATACTGCTTGATTTTAATTTATATACTCCATTCAACTATGCGGATATTAACAACAATTTTAATTGTACTTCATCTACCATTCTGGTCTTACATGCATAAAAATATTAGACAAAAATGGATTCTTTCGTTTTTCAAAGTGTTAATTTTGGGTATTACACCATAATTCATGGAACATGTTATGCCAGTACTTACTCCAGACTCTCTTCAATCAAAATTGCTACTATATTCTAGAAATGTTTTCGTGTAAATTTGTAACACATTACATGAATTCAATTTAATATACTTTAATAACTGTTTTGTTCTTTGTTTACTAGTTTGCGTGTCTGAAAGCGTAAGACTATTCTTACAACGTAAACTTGTTTACAAAATATTACATACCCTTTGAGGTCCATGGACCTCCTGCTAGTAATATATATACATGCATGAAAATGATTCAAGTACAAAGTAAAAAACAAAGTTAAATAGCAAAAGCTCGATTAAAACAAAGTTTATCAAGAATTGCAACTATGTGCCAGTTCCTTTCAATTTAGACCTTCATACACGGTTTAATATTTTATTCCTCGGAAATCAAGCTCAAACTTGGTTGCCGCCAGACCACCGTTGAGATTACAAATTAACCCTAAGACCCTAACCGGAGTATAGGGACAAAGGTATTGAGATTGTTCATTACAGCGGTCGTCGTATAAGCCAATCAGAGAGCGCAAAAAGCAGTCAAGTCACTTCGTTTGTATAAACGTTGGTATGGCCTACTCAAATGCACGTAAAACCGCTTTCGTAATTCATTTTTTAAAAATCTATCGTATTTTTTAAAAATATTTCTAAACATGCGAAAAGCATCTACGAAAAATTCTGATTTCAAAAAACAAACACCCGAAAAAGGTCAAAAATTTTAAGGACCACAATTGAAGCTAGAACAAAAAGTCAATTTTCACAACAAATTACCCTACAAGATACATTGCTAGCGCGTGCGTGAGGTCTAGCTCCGCAGCGGCCGTATTTGTGCCTATATCAATGCTGCTTAAATTCGTGTTATGTAGAACTGCCTATAGATGGTATCCGCAGACATAATAAAACCGAACAGAACCACTTTTCAAAACGTCGATTTCAAATAATAACAATTTTGCGCATTCCTTTGCGCTTCAGGCGGTGCGCGCTAAATCTGAAAATCAGTAGCATTGGTGGATTCACAAGAAAATCGGTATTTTGCAGTTGTGAAATATTGCGCATTCAATGAAAACGTCGAATTACAAATTTGCGAATTCCTTCGTGCTGCAGCGCGTGTGCGCTAAATGTGTAAATCAGTAAGTTTGACAGGTTTTTATGAAAATCGGTATTTTGTACTTCTAAAATATTGCGAATTCAATAAATGCGTCCAATTACAATTTTAAGCATTCTTTCGCGCTTCAGCCCGTGCGCGCTAAATCTAGAAATCAGTAGCTTGAACCAATTAGCATACAAATTTGTATTCAAAACTTTTAGAACATATGTCAAATTAAAATTCTGCCAACTTTTAGACAAATTTATCAAAAAGTCTTCCATGACCCCAGCTTAAATAAATTGACCTCTGGAAGCGCTGGTGGAAAAAATGTTTTCTTCCCCGCATCCGTGCACTGCCAAAAACCTTCCCCAACGGGGAAGAAATTCTTCCTATTAGGCGGCCGCCTCGGCGGCCGCCTAATAGGTTATAATTTATTAGCTGGAAATATCTCATTGCCATATTTTCACTGTGTTTTAACATACCATTTTCTTTTATTTTACTTTATGTCTCATAATATCCCATGTATTTGAGCCTGAAATTCTTTGTGAGACGAGAACTCGATTTTGAAACAGTTTCAAAAATTTTGTAAGATTTTCATAAAAAAGAGGAGGAAATGCTGAAAAGCACTTGGAAGTCATTTTAGCAATTTTGATCGTATACGTGGTTCTAAAAAATCAATTTCTTCATTCTCCATGTATTTCTCCACACTTTTAAAATTTCGATATTTCGAATTATAATTTCCAAGTGCTATGGATTGAACCCTTGTCTTTCCAAATATGCTGCCATTTCCACTCAAATGTCCCCTGTAAGCCTCCGTTAGCGCATATTCAAGTATATACCCCTCCTCAAAAGTGTCCAACCCGCTAGTAATAATATACGCTATAATATGCAGCGCTAATTTTAATTACGCTTAATAATAATTTTGATAATGTTTGAGGGGACTGCGCTGAGCCTGTAACCCTTGAAAATTCCGTTTATCTAAAAAATCGCGATTTTGTACATTTTATGCCTTAATGCTCGCGCTCATCGAAATTTTGAGGAAACAAAAGGGTGAACATAACGCCCTACTATTCAAATCACCTGCACCCAAGGCGCATCCAGTTCACACTCCACAGATTTGGGGCAAGACTATTGTAAAAACTTGATCATTTATGTCATTTTAACGCGCGCAGCGTAAAAAAATGAGAAAATTTGGGTTAAATTTCTGTGTGAAATTCATTAAATCCACTCGCAAATCGAGCAATTTATGTATAGCCAAAAACTACATAGAATGCATTTAATTCGCGCTAGAAATTTATAAAATTTGGGTTAAAATTCGAAATAAAATGCCTCAAATTCACGCATAGCGTACAAAATTAGAGAAATCTGCAGCCAAAATTAAGTTTAAGGTAATTCGCGCTACGCGCGAAAAAATTTAGAAAATTTAGGTTAAAGTTAAATATAAAATGTATCAAATTCATGCGTAGCGCACTAAAAATTATAACCAAAATTAAAATACATATAAATCGCTCGGAGCACGAAAAAATTAAGAAAATTTGTGTCAAAATTCAGTATAATATTCATTCAATTCACTCGAAAAGTGAGCGATTTATGCAGATCCAAAATTTGCATACACGGCATTTAATTCGCGCTCCGCGAGAAAAAATTTAGACAATTTGGGTTAAAATGAAATATAAAATGTATTAAATTCATGCCGAGCGCACTAAAATTTATAACCAAGAATAAACTACCTATAATTCGCGCGGAGCGCGAAAAAATTAATAAAATTTGTGTCAAAAATCAGTATAATATTGATTAAATGCGCTATAATGGGCATACAAGGCATTTAATTCGCGCTCCGCGCGAAAAAAATTAGAAATTTTGGGTTAAAATTAAATACGAAATGTGTCAAATTCAGGCGCAGCGCACTAAAATTTATAACCAAAAATAAACTACATATAATTCGCGCCGAGCGCGAAAAAATTTAGAAAATTTGGGTTAAAATTAAATATAAAATGTATCAAATTCATGCGTAGCGCACTAAAATTTAAAATCAAAAGTAAAATACATATAAATCGCTCGGAGAACGAAAAAAATTAAGAAAATTTGTGTCAAAAATCAGTATAATATTCATTAAATTCGCTCGTAAATTGAGCGATTTATGAAGATCCAAAATTTGCATAAAAGGCATTTAATTCGCGCGTTAGGGTAAAAATGTTAGCAAATAGTAAAAGTCAACATAAAATAGATAAAATTTGCGCGAAACGCAAAAATTTTTACGACACTCTGCATTTCTTCTATGCAAAATAAGCAAACCTGATTGATGGTAAAATAACTTTCAATTATAGGATTTCGGTTGGAGAACGCATGCCTTATTATTCT
>JAQFYB010005466.1:0-14016 GCA_034694085.1 Pogonognathellus longicornis | reverse complement strand
GTCAAGCTGCGAGACTGTCTAACGTGCTGACAGTCATGCTGCCACCCTGCGATTAAAGTCTCTGTTGCCCCCTCATACTCTTTTAACTACAACATAACACATTCACATGAGAGCTAGGTATCTCTTCTTTGCTAGTCTGAATGTGTCTAAACAGAAATGTCTACCACACTAAGTGAATTCCTATAAGATAGAATTCATTGCCAGAGAGGTATTACATTTAATATTATTATTCACTCGTTCACATCATGCATGTAACTTCTTCTTTACTTGGCAATAATGCTATTCGTTTTTATGTATTCTATAACACACTTCGTATTATGTCCTACAGTACAACTATGAACAAGTGCTGCTGGAATGCATTGTAAGCAAACAACCAAGCTGGAAGGAATATTTTATTCTTGCAAAAGTTTTTTTGATGTGTACCTAAAATTGATTAGCTAAGTACTACTTGGTAATCGTCAAAGTTATATGTGTTTTTAAGGTTCATTTCTTTCGTTAACCAAAGGACGTGCGTCACTGTTGTATTAGTGATATCGTCTTATCAATTGATGTTTGAACTCTTAAGTGTACATTGTAAATAAGTTTTCTGGAATCAACTGATAATGGTTTGAAATTAATACCTATACGGATACCTACTACAATATTCTTCGCCTAAAAATAATGTTTGTGTAATAAAATTGGAATAGGTACCCATAAACTAATCTCACGGATGGTGATGTTGACTATGTGTTTTGGACTTGTAGGAGAGTCTCGTGAATATCTGAAGCCACATTGTACATAGAATGTAACATGTACATTATTATAATGTGCACAGATTACGTCAAAGTAATATAGTTCTGTGATTCTTAATACATAGCTTCAATTGTGATTGTCTCTCAGAAATTGACTCTCAGATTTCCATTTTTCTATATTGTTTTATTGGAGCATTTAATTTAAACCACAATGAAGTTCAAGACATTTAGTTTTCATGTTACAAGTGCGTTTTTGCTGTTTTGTTCACATTTCATCTGCAATGCACAGACTACGTCTTCCTGTAAGATTTTCTCAATTTTATAGTAACGTAGAAATACATATTTGTATTTTTTTAATTGATTTACGCACATGATTGCTGTAACTGCCTATGCATTGTGAATTCGTTTCAGATCGAATCTGTGTACCAGAAAAATCATTAGCAACATGCAATGTTATGGTCAGTGAATTTAACACAACCGGAAAGATTGTTTGTGTATCTGCGAATGACAAGTTAATACCTCTATAAATACTAATAATTTTATGCATTTGTCTGAACTACTTAATAAAAGTTCTCAACTACATAATTGAATCAATTTATTACATATTTTATGTATAGAATCGGATGTATAACTAAAGTGGTAAAAAATGAAGCTGACTTTTTACCATTAGAACCTGAAGAAATTTACGTAGCTCACAGGTTTGAAGCATCAGCCTTCAGCGTGATCACTGAGATTCGCTCTGCGGAATTTGCCGATAGTAATTCATACTTTATAAACACCTGTATTTAATTCTTTCTTGTTTCAATATGACTAAATATTCAATTTTACAATTACCAGGGGATTTTCGTTACGAACCTGTTGCGGTTATCAAGAACAGTGCAGGAATTAAATCGATTTCAGACCTAAAGGGTAAAAAATCATGTCATACGGGCTTCGGAAGAAATGCAGGGTGGAAAATACCGTTTTCCCATCTCATGGACAAAAATGAATTACCTCCGTTTTGTGAGGCTGAAGAGCTTCCAACTTTGGAAAAGGATTTATATGCAGTTTCCAATTATTTTTCTGCAGCTTGTGCTCCTGGTAAGTGTCAATAAATGTAAAGGAAACTAAATACATTTTATAAGAAGCAATTTCCTTCGTATACCTAAAATACCTAAGGAGTTTACGGCATAATTTATTTGATTATTGTATATTATTTAAAGGTAGGTAAGAAACATTCCATTCTTCATTCACATAAAATTTGTTGATGAATTATATTTTAATCGTACCTCGGTAAAAACTTATTGGTAGCTTATAAAATAATTGGCACTATTGACTATATTATTATATTCAAAGTTTCAATCACCACATTTTCATTATAATGTTGCAATTACTTTTATGTAGGTTCCTACGTACCTGAAAAGGATGAAGACAGAAAATTAAGTAAGCAATTAATTTTTACGTATGTGTATTATATGTTTTCGGTTTATTTACAAAGGTTCTTATTGATCTATTTTTCATTTTGGTTATTGTAGAAGATCGATATGCCAATTTATGCGCATTGTGCAAATCTCCAAATGAATGTTCCTCTACTGATAAATACAGTGGATATGAAGGAGCATTGAAATGTTTGACCGAAGGAAGTGGCGATGTTGCATGGACAAAAATGGATGCTGTAGAAAAAGTCTTCAAATTGAAAGAAGGGTAATTATTTGAAAATGATATGGGTACCTAATTTTTTTGTAATTAAAACTTCATGTTGCAAAGTCAAAACGTTCATGTTCATGTAAAATTTATTAGGGCTACTGCAATTTCTTCCGATTATTCATTTCTCTGTTGGGATGGATCATCTATGCCTCTTACTTCTCCTAAGCCTTGTTCATGGGCTAAAAGACCATGGAGAGCGATTTTAGCGTCTAAGCGATTAAATGCGACATTGATTAAAGATTTGCAAGATCAAATAACAGTCCACAGAACGGAAGGAGTTAAAATAGCCCAAACAACGAATATAATCCCTCAATGGATGCTGAATGTGCTAGAAATTAATACGACCGACATAGAAAAACACAACCCACCCAGCGTGGCTAAAACCATTACATCTTTAGACTACCTTGACTCCAAAAATTATACTGTAACTATTGAAAAGCCATCTTGTGCCACCAAAAAGTTTATAAAGTTCTGTGTTCTATCTGAAGTGGAAAAACTTAAATGCATGGACTTGCGATTAGCTGCCATGGGACGAAGAATTCTTCCGGGTATTCATTGCGTGTTGGGTGAAGGTAATACGGACTGCATGGAGAAAATAAAAAATGGAGAAGCTGATGTCATGAGTCTTAGTCCTAAAGAAGCTGAAAGAGCATTCAAGTAACTTGAATATGAATACTACGATTAAAAAATGATTTCTTCAGGGTTTCCATGTTTAGAGAAAATATTTTAATAAAAAAAATGATTTTTTTTTATAAAACAGTGATTATGGACTGACTCCTCTATTAGCAGAATTGGAAACTTTAGACAGTGAAGGAGACGTTGGAGCTTATCGTTATGCGGTTGCTGTAGTACAAAACGAAACTCAATTCCATAATAATATTTCTAGTTTAAGAGGGAAAAAATCTTGTCATGGATCTGTGAGAAGTCTTGCAGGGTGGAACATTCCACTTACAGTTCTCAGAGATGCTGGAGAAATTGAAGGAAAAACTTGTGGGTTAACTATAGAACTTGCAAAATATTTCAATGCGACTTGTGTACCTGGTGCAAGAGACCCGTCATTAAAAATGAGTTGGCTCCCCGAATCACTCTGTGGCTTGTGTGCTGGTGATAGTGATGGTAAGATTGAGATTTGATTTGTTATACAGTATACTGAAAAATGCCTTTTGTATACAGACAAATGTTTTTACAATTATATAGGCCAAGGAGAAAAGACTGAATCGTCTGCCGGGTTTTGCCAGGATAACGATTCAGAAAGATACTACGGTGATTTAGGAGCCTTGCGTTGCTTGACAGATAAAGTTGCAGATGTAGCTTTTATTGATCATGTATCACTTCAAAAAGAAAATCCAGGTAAATACATAATTCTTCAATTTCTTCCCTAGGGAATTCCTTAAAACAACTCACATCATAAGAATATTTTAGCATCTCTAGACAATTTTAAGAAGATGCTTAACCTGCAGTTTTATTACCCAACCATCTATTCATCATATTGCATAATTGCCACTTTCCAACTTATAACAAAAATGTTGATTTATGTGGGGTTGGACAGATTTAATAAGAAAATCATTAAATTACTTTCCAGATATCAAGCGAGATGATTTGCGGTTATTGTGCAAGAATGGTGTCAAAATGGAGTTGACGCAGGCACGACACTGTAATTGGGGGTTAATCCCTTCTAATAAAGTTGTTGCCAGAAATGAAGATAAAGATGAAATAGACAGAAAAGATGCTCGTTTCATTCTTCTGAAGGCTGCAGACAATTTCAAACCTGGAGTGAAAACAGAGACTATTTTGAAATTGTTTGGACCATATTATGACAACTCAGATCTGCTTTTTAAGGTATTATTTACGATTGATCCGCCTCGTGATGAGTTAAATGGAATTTTCTGATTTCAAAAGTAATGTTGTCTTTATTCAGGATACGTCTGTAGGATTGGCTGACGATTCTGCTTCAAAGCCAGCTAATACACAAATCATGAAGGATTTTGATTATTGTACAACCTCTGGATCTGGTTGGTGGAATACACGTAGCTTAAATGTGATTTTTGTTACCTTAGTCTTGTATACTTACAATAACTATTGTTCATACTGATCATCAATATTTTAATACCATGATGTTTAATTCAATGCATTGATTGTAAAAGAGGTATTTTGTTAGCAGAGATTTAGGATACAACCATGTGTAAATGTAAGTTGTAGGTACAGTACAAGTAGTATAAGTTAAAGATAGTTCAAGAGTTGTGTATGCAAAGCCAAATTACAAATATTGAAGCACAATAATGTTCTATTCTAGTAGTAATGTTATATGATACACCTTGACTTCCATTCAAATACTTGTGAATAAGGTTAGTAGGTATAGTATGTATCAGTCTTACAAAAATCTTACGAAGATAAATCTGAAAATATGTGCAAAATGAAATAGTCATTTCTTTCCAGTGAGTAGTTATTAATATTAATAATAATATTAGTGTATCAATTTAAATATTGAAGAAATTAAGGTATCTACTAAACTACTAATACTATTACTTGTTTGAAACAAATTATGCATTGGGGTACGACAAAATAAATGCCATATTATTATAGGTATAGGTCAGGTTGTCAGGTATATTTAAAAGCATTGTTTTACATGTGAATCAAAATATCAGTGTCATGTATTATCATTTAAGAGCTTGTCAGTAATTCAGTAAATATGACAAAGTACAACTTCCAGGGTGAATTGCATTGCATGGATGAATTTTTGTTTGCATGAAGAATTTGAGGTGCATCTTCTTAAGTTATCTTAAGTATCCTACAAATAAAAACAAAACCAGTGACGATCTTTTGTGGGTAGTTGTTTTTCTAACTTTCTATTAGTTGTAGTCTATATACAGATTGTTATAGAATATACATGTAAAACACACTACTATCTATAAAGAGAAAAGTTATTTTTATTGGTAATTGTGATAAAGAGTTGTAGGACTGTGTGTGTTCTCTTGTGCGTGTTTTCTGACTTATACTATGTCCATCAAGATTGTCCTTACTATTTTATGTCAAATAAATATTACACATGAAATTTATTTGTGTGTTCATTACTATCATTACCTGACATTATTTCTTAACGCATGGTGTAAATTACCAATGAGTCCACTTTTTTCCATTCTATTAGTACGAGCTATTACGATATTTTATACAATTTCAACAAGTCTCTTTTTAGTATTAGGTGCAAAGGTACCTATTATATTTTTCACTATTTATTAGCATGACATTATTCGATTCGTAAACAAGTAGTATTATTTTAGCAAGTAGAATTTCCATTTTATTTACAGAGCATAATTATATACATGCATTATCAAATGCAGCTTACCTATTTTCCTTCTGTGGCTAACATGCACATTGAATTATTATCATTAGGTAATTGTAACTTTTTCAGGGAGTACACTTAAGTCAGACACCATTATTACATAGGTAATCGAAGCAAGGACAGAAATTACAATACCTAAAAACCTGAAATGAAAAGAAGTACCTATTCGATATTTTCACTTCCAACCCATTCTTAAATGTATGCATTGTACTTAAGTACGAAATAGTTGCCTTGTACTTAGTCATAAAAGGTATTTACGTAAATCTTTAACCATGTGAACTACACAATTAGTTGTTAATTGGAGCTGAGACAGTTTTTGCATTACACATACTGTACCAATTTGAATACCTATCAAAATACGCACTCGTCATGGTTTACATTAAGTAAATATATATGAAATGAGATTAACCATTCATTTACACTTTACACTGGTACCTCGTAAGAAATAAGTTGAGTAATTATTATTCGTCATATTTCATATCGCTGTACGATGAGAATGATATTAATTTCAAAGAATTAAATTTTTGAATCATTTAGTTGGATAGGAATGGAAAGATCTTTGAAAGTTGCAATAGTGGTAAGAATAAAATATTAATAATAATTGGAAAATCTAACTATATAAAGTATGGGATTGTTTTTGCTATCAGCTATTTTGACTTACAGATTAAAATATTTTCCTTTTTATAACAGATGGAATCAACTTTAATTCTTCACACCATTGTAAATGGTACACTTTGTTTAGTGGGAGGTTATGAATATGAAGTTTTCAAATATATTATAGATTCGCTTAATTTATCGATTTCTGTAGTGGTTGCTGACAAGTACGTACCCACAACACCTACTGCAATTAACGCTACAACTAAGTCTGATGTTGGAACAATGCTAAATAACGACACTGCAGACATTTCCATTTCTGTCCATGAGTTCGATGACTACCGGGCTTCAACATTTTCATATCTCCATCCAACATTTGCATTGCAGTAAATAATTTTTACAATTAATTCAACTATTTATTTTAATGAACCATGACTGGACGTAGTTATGTATTAGGCACTAAACTATAGCGGTAGGCAAGATTCAAATGCCCCCTCCCCCGAAATTCCAAAAAAGAGATTATTTTAATGAAAAATTTCACAAAAATTGTGTTATTTTATGCTACGCACTTTTATGTTGATTTTGCGCCAGATTTGTCCCAATTTTTTGCGCTATACACGATAATGAGACAGATATTTTGTATCTCATATTGGGAGTTAGCTCCCCGAAACCAAATCCTGGTTACGCCTTTGATAGAAATGTTGCTTTTTTAACCCATTATAGAATTCCGAAAACATAACGAGTTTGACAATATGATAATAATGATATCTTAAGAGGATGGTGGTATTTCTAATTTCATTATATTTTTATGATGCCTAGGTTGTTTGGGTTTTTTATTCAACCACCCAAGAGTTACATTCGAAATATGTATTTCCAACCGTTTACAATTGACTTATGGATAGCATTGTTATGCACTTGGGTACTTATCGTACTAACAGCTACTTATTTCATTGGGGTGAAAAGGAACATTTCCCAAAACTTGCAAACAAAAGAATTAAGAATTTCCGAAAATATATTCGTGTGGGCTTTAGCAGCAGGATGCCAACACGGTTATAACCAATTGCTTTCCTTTTCAAAGCGTTTTGAAATTAAACCCAGAAATAATTTTGTCTTTTCTTTATTTTTAGGCTGGCTGTTTTACCCCGAGTCGGTGTCCTTGAAAATTGTATTTTTCTGTGGATTACTAACCGGTCTTATTATTTATTTGGCATATTCAGCAGCTTTAGTTTCAGTGTTATCTTTAGATGTTATTCCAATAAAAAATTTGCCTGATATGTTTTCTGCTACATTTGCATTTTATGGAAGCAATCTTATTCCTGGTGCAGCTCTATTTATGGATATGAATGTAATAAATTGTAATACTATACACTTTCAGGAACAATTATTTAAAAGTGTATTGGTCTTTATTTTTTAAATACAGCAAGAGCAAATTCATCAAAGCTATGCTACTGACAAATATTTAATACAGCCGAATGACGGTTCAGTCGTAATATTTAATGGAAAAACGACATTTATAAACTTTGAAGATGTTTTTTATACTACTATGGAACAAGTATTACCGCCTTATGAAATCTGTTCACAAATTTCGAAAGTCGCAATCAATCCATTTCCAACCAAAGCAGCTATGGTGGTAAAGAAAGGATCAAATTACAAGGAAGAGTTTAACATAAGGAAAGTTTATTTGCATTTCGTATATTTTACACAATTTTGTTTCAGCTTTTAAAAATCTCATCTTATATATTTTTGATTTTAGTATTTATTTGTCTGTTTACAGAATAGTGTGGATGATTAATACTGGAATGTTACATCGATTTCGAAAAGTTCACCAACAAAACACAATATTATTCTGTCCACCAAAATCACATCATCAAAATGATGCTTTAGATTTAAATGATGTTTTTACATCTTTGGCTATATTTTTAATTTTTGGTGCAATTGCATTACTGTGTTTTTTGTTGGAAATTATAATATGGCCTTGCATAAAAATCTTTACAATGAAAAGAAACGTTGTGACAATTTACACCCCTTAACTGATTATGAAATACAAGAGCGAATTCCTTCCTTGCTTAATATATTTTCAGTCATTATAAGGTAACTAGCCGGAGATAATCGTAATTATTATGTATATGTACAAATTGGGCTATTGTAAATGAAATATTAAATGAACAATGTATAAAAATCATTTAAGATCATTTGTTTTTTCATTTTATTTTTAAAACAGACATAATTATCTCACTGGGTTAATTTCAACATTGCATTTGTTCTTTTAACTACAGAATGACATGATACAAAACAAGGGGTTATCACTACAATATAAAACACCCACCATATACACTGAAACACTGAAAGAGAAAGTTATATTTCGTTATAATATATAGAACCAATGTAGTTATGTATTTTATATTATGTATGACCGAATTGTGTAGATGTATAACATTATCCTTTATCATACAGAAAAAAATCACACATCCACTTTACATAAGAAAACATTTTTTTCGTTAATTTACATTATTATTACTTGTTCAAATCTCTTTCTTAAGTACAATACTTATGTAACCGTTTTTCGTAAATGCATCAACCATTTCGTGGCACTCCCGACGACCAGATGGGTTCTCAGTACGCAGACAACACATAGTTAAAAGTTATATGTTTTGTCGTGTGACGACATTAATAGTAAAAACTACTACAATCATAAAATTGTAGACAAAACAATTGTCACTAATTTATTTCACGAGTGTTGTACGTAGCCATTGGTTTAAGTAGTAGGGCTGTGGTTGGAGATGGTGCCGGTGGCGGTATTGTACTGCTCTCATTTTGGTTTGTGATTCGGGACCAATTTACATCACTGAAAGGTCAGCAAACAAAAAACAAAACACTAATTGGCAAAATTAAAATTCTCAAATCAAACTACTGTATAGGTACTTAATTTATCAGCTAATGATTATCTGAGAATGTGTGAGATATCATTACCCACACTGTGAATCGACTTCATTGCAAAGAGTATTGCATTCCTTGGTTCTTTTAGGGTAGGTAATAAATAAATTAAAGATAAATAGCAATTACATAATAATAAGCTTTTCTTGTAAGCTCAAGTGTTTTCTAGATAAACATATTTTGAACATTGTTTTTGAAATATTTGCATTTTTACATAATCACTCGCAGCTTCAGTTGTTGTAGACACACATATTTCAGCAAGCCTTTCCTTACAATCTTATTAATTGTCTTTATATTACACTCAATTAATTATTTACTTTTACATAAATCGCATTACACCCAATACTTATTACCAAGTTAATAGTAGGAACACTATAATATTATATCTCAACCGTGATAAAAATGAAGATTTTAAAACACACAATCTCCATTTTCATTTAGGGCATGTGATACTTTGTTAGTGTAACCATATCTGAAAGAATTTACATTGTCACGTCGTTTTTCTGTATTTTAAGTTTTGTGCATTGAATTGACAAATTACGTTGTATTGTGAAATTGTATATTTTATAGTGAGCAAAATTACAATTCCCAACCTGGTCTATTAACAATTAAAATTATCACGACCATGCAGGCATTGTAAAGTTCATATTTGAATAAAGTTAAAATGTATCATTATGTATTCGTGCTCTTTAACTTGAAACAACCCTGCTTTGAGAAATCCTTACGTTTTTTTCTGTGAAAAGTCATTCTCACAGAAAATTTGCTACATACATTTCGTATCTCCATTCATATCAAATCAAAACTTCCTTATAAATAATAATTATCGAAATGTAATGGAGTATCTGATGATTGATTAAAGCTAGACAAACATTAATTTATTAATTACATTAGAGTGGTACCCACTTAAATTACAAAACTATTGATTATTCGTAGACTCTTATATTAGTATATATAACCCACGGAGAAAGCAGACTCAGAAAACAAAGTGCTTATTCCATAAGGTCTTGGTATACACACAAACAACGATAAAGCTACCAGCAAACAACATTTAAAAACATACACAGCATTATTTATATTGAACATTAAACATTTAATGCTGACACAATGACAATATTTAAAAACACTTAAACGTGTTACAATTTTCGAAAGAATGCGACAATACCATTAACGAATTCTGCCCCTGCCCTTTGTGTACATTCTTAGACAGTCACAAAAGACTTTTTGCACATACTTGTAACTAGTAAGAGTGCTTTAAGTGTGTCAAATTCTACCACAAGTGCAGCTACTTAGTATGTATATGTAAAGTGTGAATTTTAGTCAAAAATTAGCTTTTTTACGTTTTTAGGTGAATCTTTTAGAGTTAATTTTAGGTACTTTTTACGATTTACGACACGACAACAATATAATATATCTCAATTACTTCTCAGTCAGTCAAATTCATTTTTCACAATACCATCTAACTACGGCTATGTATTCCTTTAAGAAATACACAAACTTTAAACTATTTAACATAACGATATTGTTTAATTATCTGTAATTAAGGTTCACTGTGGAGGGACTGACTCTTTTGGTGCTCGTCCAGATTCCAAGTCGACATTGTTAGTCTGGGGTAACATGTTCCCATGGCTTGCTGCTGAAGGCTCTCTGCTTGAAACTTTGTATTCCCCTGGTTCACTTGTGAGTAAATATGAAACGTATCTTGCCTGAAACACAAAAAATACTTGTGAAAAATGTTTTACGTGATATAAATAGTCATTTCATTATAGTTATTACTACATTATTCTCTTACTGTTAAAGATGCTGATACAGCACCTACTAAAGCACCAGCTGCGACGTCACTCCAATGATGCTATGAAATAAAATTGAACCATTTTAATTTAACCTTGAACAAATATCTTTCCAATTTTTCCTTATCTATATGCATTAACATGAATTGACAATTTATAAACTATTTTTGAGACATTTATTGGTAGAGGAAGTAACAAAATAAGAGAAAAAAATCTTGCTTTATACGACATGAGACACAATGTACATATGTACATGAGACATGAAACATGAGATTGTGTAAATAATAATGAAGTAAGAAATTACTTTGTTGTCCATGACTCTGGATAGAGCTGTAAAGTACGCCAATAATAATAATGTCAATTGCACTCCACCCTTGACGAGCCTTAACGTGCTCCTTTTGTGAACAGGCCATTTGACTTGAATGTATATGGCAATGTACAACATTGTGTATGCTGAGAAAGATGAATGTCCTGATGGAAAGGAAACTCTTGACTCTTTAGCATCATTGTCAGATTTGGTACAGTAGTAGTCTGTGATGTACCTGTGTTTGAAAGCTGCAAGTTTCATATACAAGAAAATGTAAGTATACATTTAGTGACATGTCCAGATGTGCACATGCAATTAGCAATAATAAAATATGCTGTTCTTATTTCTTATGTACTAGCTGTGGTCTGTACTTTAACTTACTGTCACAATTACTGAAATCAACATTTGGTTCGCAAACTGAAATGAAATTAGGTCGTAATCTTCCAATAGTATATTTGCCGATGTCGGTAACGAGTTGTGAGGCTGCACAACCAAAAAGAAAATCCACTAAACTTCTGTACATGAAAATGAACCACACTGGTACTGGACGAAATAGGAATGTTCCAGAGATTCTGCTACGACGGCTGGCTAGGTATTCTGTTGCCACGATCTGTTACAAACGAATTTATGTATTTCATTTCCCAAATCGATCATAACATATTATGTAGGTACTTTGGAATTCTTCTATTTAGTTTGAGCAATAATAATAAAATACAACTTAAAACACTCCCTTTATGTTCTACTGTTTGAAAAAAATAAAGAATCTGTATAGACTATAGGTAAAGGATTTGCATTTTCAAAACAGTACAACTCAGTATATTTTCATACCAAATCATGAATTATTATCCAATGCTAGAGCATAATTATTTTGCTTCTCACACTAACTCAACTCTGATTAATTGAAAAACTGAATCTCCAAACATCATGCAAGTTATAAGTAAGGTGCAGAGTATAATGTAAATAGTTGCATATAAAATTCCATTTCGTGCAAAAACAGAGGTGCAATAAAAAACAATAATAAACGGGCAAAAAGAAAATAAAAAACTAACCACCAGTATGGGGATGGAGAACCCATAAATGTAGAGACCCCAATTGGGAATAGTGGATGCTCTGAAGGGATAGTGGATAGTTTCATCGTCACAGTAAAACCCACGTCTCTGCGGTGACACGGCGGTAAAGAATATCAGGAGGAACAGGGCACCTTCATAAATAACGTCATTTTTATTCTAAAATTGTTTGCAAAAATCCTCAAAATTTCTAATGCTTTATATTTATAGTGTCATAAATAAATACTTCTTCATATTTGCGATTGACAAATATCGCAATAACAAATTACAAATAAAAAAGCTACAAAATCTTAAACCATTAAAATCTTTAATTGTCTCGCAGGAAAAATTTCTGAGGACGAATCTATAGCCTTCTCCCAAAAATTCACTTAAGTCACTCAACAAGATTATGACAGGTGTACACAAAAAATTTGGCTCACTTTACATATAATATTAACATTATTAATAACATTTCGAAATCGAAACCAACCAAACCATCCATCTATCCCTTTTTGAAAATAAAAACATGAAAAAATAACACAATCAAACTGAAACACACGCTCCTCTTCTTCCCATGTCCATAAAAGCCAACGAAAAAAACAAAAGTGAACAATAAGACATAAGACACATCGTTTTAATTAATTAGTGTAAAAAGTAAAAACAAACTAACAAACCAAAGGGAAAAAATACGGGTATAGTTATGTAATAAAAGTTAATAACTCCATTCAGTCAATAATACTTAAATAGAATACATAGATATCAAGTGCAAACGGTAATTAAAATTAATTAATTAGTGAAAACAAAAGCAAAATGGCATGGGGTAGTTGGCAGGGGGTGAGTTAGTGATTTAGTTACATTTTCAAAAAATACATTGCTTGCAAATTGCGTGGTACAATGATTACAATACAAACTAAAACAATAACGTGTACACATACAATGAAAAAGGAATAAAAGTGACGAATAAAGTGAGTGACAAAAAATGTTAAAAGTGAGTGTGTCAAACAACAAGTGACCGTGGTGAATGAGATGATGAGGCAGTATGCAGCAAGTGATTTGGAGTTGAATGTGGCCTGCCCCACATCGGGGTATCGGATAGATTCGTCCGCACAGAAAAACCCACGGCGAAACGGAGAACCCATCTTTTGAATCAGTACCATTATCATTCCCACTAAGGTTCAGTCAGGCCCCAAGAGACAAAGAAACAATCCAAATACACAACAGATATATCAATAATGCAATAAATGCAATAAACTCTTTTTCTTGTGGGCAACTTACAACAAACCTTACATAAAACCAGTAGAGCAGACCAATACTATATCCATACTTTCAAACTACTCTTCCATACCCGTCATTCAAAGTCAACTCTACTAGTTTGCTTGCTGTAGAGTTTTCGTTATTTCGTAGGAAATCGATGAAAATAGGTATCCTTTAAGAGCATAAGCATTACGTTGAGTCTTACACATAGCCCGGCATCACATAGATACACTACACTACACTTACACTTTAACTGAAACCATGTTAATACACTACACTACACCACACTTTAATCAGAAAGTGTGTTAATACACAACACCAACACCACACTATTGCT
>JAQFYB010005465.1:0-14017 GCA_034694085.1 Pogonognathellus longicornis | reverse complement strand
GTCCAAATTCAGTAAGGCTGATTCAGCACTTTTTAAGGGCCAAATTCATTTAATTAAGGCCCCATTAAATAGCACCCCATAATGTATTTTAAGATAAAACTAACTTCTGTCATGCTATTGTGCTCAAAACTTTAAAACACCATAATCATTTGGTATGTAAGAAAGGGCAATAATAACGATAAGCTCCTAGGAGAACGATAAGCGCCAATGGGAACTATGAGCGCCTAAGAGAATGTTAAGCTCCTACGAGAACCCGTATATGGAAAATAAAGTCGGATCGGGTAAGTAAATGAGGCAACGGATTGCTTTAATTGAGTGGTGCCAATTTCTATTACTAAGCAATACGATTGTAACCCCATGTAAACTGATTCACCCACCGGAAATTAGTAATTAAAGTCCCGTGGAGCGGGCCTGTATTACTAGTAACGAATAATGTGTAGGACTCTAGGAATCCAAAACGTAAAGTGGATATTAATAGACCTCTCCGCATGTAGACCCAGAATGTTTTATTAAGAGAGTCTCTCGATACAACATGAAAATCAGAGTTAGTCATTTTAGTCACTTGCAAGAAATCATATACAAGTTATATAAGTGACCAGTGGAACACAAACGCATTCATTTCTCAACTTGACATACCTGAGAAAACATCTCTCTTGCTTTTAAGTATTTATCTGTTCTTAGTTAGCATTTTCACCAGTGTGTGCTAGCAACTAAATAAATACTCCCACACTCATTACCTGTATTGCTTCTTGGTTTACAAGTTTTAAAATTAACGAAGTACTTTTACATCGGATAGAGTCGAATCCACTAAGAATTGAACCTGAAAGGAAATTCTGTGTTAAAAGCTGTGCAAAAGCAATTCATACACTATGTATGACCGATTTCTCATTCAGGTAAGAAATATTAATATTTTATTGCAATATTAGCATTGATTGTAGGCATTATTATCAGAGTAGAAGGTTCAAAATTAAGTCTTACGATTTGTGGATACAAAAATGTAGCTAAAATTATAATATTCCATATTTTATGTTATATTTCTTTAGTTGCCAACTAAGGCAAGTCCGACTAAGGATGAAATGCTTCTAGCAGAAGTTTTGCAAAAATTGGATTCTACATTCGAGATCAGATTAAACCCAGATTTGTTTCTGCATCCGATAAACTACACGAATCCGAAGGGGAAATTACAATGGAAAAACTCCTCCATGAGATCAGTGAGTCGCAAAGATCCTCAGTTGATTCTTAAACGAAATGTGTACAACATGGCAAAAAATATTGAGAACTTTGGATTACTCATGACGCAGTTGACTTGGTCTGGGATGTTAAAAATGAGCGAAAAATACGTCATTGTAAGTCCAAAATTAATCTTAATCACACGTATATATTCAGATATTCAGATAATTTTATTTATTGCATATGTAAAAGTTGACTCAGAGGTAACCTTACTAACATTGAAACATTACACGAGAGATTTATTTCCACATATAGGTACATACATACATTACATTCATATTGGTTATTTATGTGGAACAACATTTTTTGCATTTTATATGAGCATTTATGAGTAAGTAAATTTAAAATTAAATTCTTTTTTATTGAATCACACGTTTATCTCTTCTGTGACTCTGCTTTAGCTCAGTCCTCTAAATTCTATGGGCTCAGAAAACGTTGAACTCTTTATCAATAGTTCTATACATGATATTATTACTAATCCATTGCTACATAAATTATACATTTTTCATGGCTGTTTGCTGTAGACGATCTGCCTCTGCTCTTCTGCTCTACCAAACTTATTTACCAACACGCACATACAATGCTATCAAATACAATAATACAATTCATTTTATGTGTGCAACTTTTTTCTGTTTACACCACAAACTAATATTATTTATTTATATACTTGTTATTACAAAAAAAGGATTTGAATGAATGTTAACAAGATATTTTTGTTCAATACAGATGAAACAATCTACAGATTTATGCCGAGCTGTGGAAATGATGTGCATCGTTCTTAGCAAAGATTCGAGTTTGTTTTGCCGATTTATTGCAGCTTTGAGAATGACTGATAATACAGAATTGGCACACGTACTGGATGTTCATGATCGGGAGTTGTCAAAGAAAAAGTAATTATTTATAAAAATCATGCTTGCTTTTTCATTTAATCTGTCAATAAGTATATATATAGCACATAATTATTATATTACATATATAAATAATGTTATATGCTGTAAACAGTAAAGATAAAAAAGCTGTAAGAAATTGTAAAATTTTGTTTTTGCTCATGCAATTTTTTTTCTTAACAGACAACTGATGTTGATTTGTGATTCGAGTCGACGAAAAAGTCCGTCCAGACGTTCAGCAACGAGTGTAAGTAGTACTGAAGGTACAGATCACGAAGTCTACATTTTTGAGCCCAATTCTCCTTTGAAGAAACGAAAAACTTCTGCAGACTCCGGTTTCGAAGATGATCTTGCTGAAAACAATGAATGCAATGACGAAGCAGCTGAAGTGTCTCATCATGAACTCACAGTGTCACCTGCACATCAATCTGCATCACGAGTTCCTTCATCTTCTTCAAAAAACCAAATCGCCATTCAAAAAGGTTGTGAAGACACAAAGAGCTCTGTTGTTCTGTGTAAATGTGGGGATTACCATCAGTTTCCTAAATGGAAACTCATGAGTGCTAACCCAAAGAAAGTAAATGCATCTGAGAAAAGTTTGGCCGAAACTCCAAAAAAGAGTCAAAGAACTATTCTCCATCCGGTCACAAGTGTTGAAATCGGGTGTGACTACATGGAATTAAATTCCTTTGAGCAAAGTTCAAAATTTACAAAACCTCGTCGTTCTTGTGAATTCCATAAACTTCGTTTTCATCGCTCTTGCAAGGCGGGTAGTGATTGCAATAATGACGAGAATCGTAGAGTTGGTTTTTGTGACGTTTCTCTTGATGATGAGAATGAGATTACTGCTTCAGAAACTGACAATTCAGATTCTGACTTAAAGGTAAAGAAAAAACATCCATTTTCGCGTTTATTCAAAGTTTTCATGTAAATCCCTAGCATTAATTCATCCACATGATTAGGGTTTACTAAATAATTTCCAATTTTTCTTGGTGTAAAACAAAACTAGGAAAATAGTAAGTTATGGAGTAGTTTCATTTGACTGTGTGAGGTAATAATATGCAAGTGTTTGTATGTAAATCGCCCATTCATGTACCTTCTACTATTGTCTATAGACTGTGCTGAGTAGGGATTTCGTACTATTATATGTTTTAAATTTTGTGATATTATGATTTAATTTATGATACGTGTATTTGGTGACAAAATAGTAACGTTGAGTATTTCAGTCTAGCCACTGTTGTATATCACAATATCACCGTATATTATATAGTAGCAATGTTAGATACATTGTATAGTCTTAGGTATAGGATTCGTAAAATAAAAATTATGGATATTTTAATACAAACTTTGACAACCGAGCTGTACTTTTTCTTTTGTGACAAACAGCTCAATAAACTTTTAATGGTAAAATTAATACTGATGTTTACATATACATTAACCATAAAGGTGTGTATCTTAAAAGGGAGTATTCTTGATATCACGAAATGTTTGGAGGCATGTAGGAAGTTAACTATTTTTAAGAACTATAAATTGGATACAATGTACAATACCTTTTTTGTTCTAATAGTAATTTAACTATAGTTAGAGATACAAGCCTAGAACAAAGGCACAACAGCTATATTCTTTGAGATACACACGTAAGTCAACATGGCACACACATAATTATTTATTGTGTAAATAGTTCCAGGTACTAATTACTGTGTGATGTCACAAAATGTTTTAACAATGACAGTATGTAAAGTGAAGTTTCTTTAAGCATTGATAGAATTAAGTTAAATACGGATTACGATGGTTATAAGATATATCGAATAAGTAAGTTGTGCATTTATTGTGTAATTATACCTATAAATATTTTACCTGTAGAATTTAGAAATATCTATTCCATAGTCTGTAGGTTATAAATGACTTCATGTAAATTAAACTAAATTGACTGTTGTACATAAAATCATGCAAACTAATAACTATGTATCTAAAGTAGAGTGATGACAAAGTGAGTAGAAAAATAAAAATTATTCACTGCTAAATCTTTTTTCATACAATTTATACAATTATTGTGCAAGCATCATTACCTTATACTTAGGATTATTTTTTAGTAACTTATACAAAGAGGAGTTGAGGAATACGCTTATAGAGAATACATAGGTGTGTAGTGTAGCCCAACGTGCGGACAATTGTGTCACACTTGTGAAGTGTACTTACAACGGAACATGTGTTGTTTGTATCTTCACTAGACTACGGACAATCCCATGTTTAAATGTGAGTTATAATATAAGAATTCATGGTTGCCATAACAGAAAGCAAATTGATGTATCAAACCAGTCGATATCAAGGTATGCCTCACAAACTGCTATTAAGACAAATTAGCAGTTGTTATGACAAGCCATGGTCGATATAATATAGACTCGAAACGGAATCAACAAGGTGTACCGGTGGATGAATGTATAATATTTGTAAAGAATTGACATGAAGTGTGAGAAGATATTACCAAAAATTGAATTCGGATGATATTTGTGTGAAAAGGTGTTCCATCACAGATACCTAAAATATTTCAACCTTCTACTCATCTCTAACACCATCTCAGTTGCACCTGCAATTTTAATTAAAAAACATGGCCTATCGGCGGATGGAGGGGCTGCCCTACCTTCCTGGAAATACATTCACAGATCCTACGGTAAAATGTTTGCATTCGATAATTAATTTATAGTAAACTCATTGAAGGTTCCAGTATGATGTGTATTACATAGGAATTGCATTTTGGTTATTCATTTGAGTACTTGAAAAAATGCTTAAATAGATCACTGACTTTCGGAGAAGTCAGACTCTGGATCATTGTGCAGGATTTCGTCATGTTAAAGCGGATTACTTGGGAATCGGGGATATACCCATTCCAGAAAAGGCTCTGGGTGTTAAAGACCTTTTCGATACTTACAAGTAAGAATATTTTAAAATCAATTCAAAGGTATAAACTAATTAAAAAAATTACGAAAACTATATAAGTACTTTGTGTTTCACATATTTCAAGTTATGACCCTGCCATGACATATGGGATTCCTCGTCCGAAACCTCCAAAGGCTGTCATTCCTGCATTTGTGGCTTTGGAGAAAAAGGTTAGAGTTAAAGCTTATATCTATTTATTTAAATAGCAAAATAATTTTCTACTTTTTTGATTTGTGCTATCTATTTCAGGTTTTGAGATTCTACGCATATTATAAAGAGTCAGTAAATGATTCTCCAAATGAAATATTTCGAGTAAGACGTGTGGAAATTCTTTACTTTTTGGAAGATGACAGTATCATGGTTTGTGAGCCTAAAATTGAGGTCAGAATTGACAATCAAACAAGCGTAGTATTAATTAGCAGGCATGATCTACCTATGTAAATATCTAAGCTGCTTTTTTGATAGAACTCCGGGCTCATGCAAGGCAAATTTTTACGTCGTCATCGCGTCCCTAAAAACGATTTGGGAGAAACTTATCACTGGAAAGATTTGAACGTTCAGTGTGACATCATGTTTTATGGAAGAGTTTTTCGCATTGTTGATGCCGATGAATGGACCAAGGTATGCAATTTTGAACAACAGTAAAATAGATTGTAATAATACATAATGTCATGTTAGAATTTTTTACTGATTTCTAACAGAAATTCTATGAAAGCGAAGGTCTGATTCTAAATGACACCGAGGAACTGCCAAAAGATCCGTACACTGAAAAACGTTACAATTCTATGAAAAGACAAACCTTCACTTCACCATCTGTAAGTTTCAATGAAAGAATTGATCTTTGGAATACATTATTTTCAGTCCTAACTCAATTTTTCAACAGGCTATGATCGATGCTCGAAAGAAATATATGGAATTCGACAAGAAAGCTTTGAGATTCAACTGTATTTGGGATGATCGTGAAGCTTTGTACGGTGGTATAAGAAAGGTGGATTTATATTACCATTTGGCGGATGATCGCGTGGAAGTCAATGAAATTCGAGGGGAGAATTCCGGAAGAGACCCGTACACTCTTCTGTTACATAAAACAAAACTTCCAAAAAATTGGAAGGATCTGCCACGTGCGACAATAATTACCTACCTATTAATAATCATTTGCAATTCATTTTATATAAAATATGACGACGCAAGATAATCCAAGTGCTTTTGTTTAATTTCAGTGCAATTCCCAGTTGTTTCGTTGGAAATTGGAGAAAAAGAATTTGTTGAGTATTATGAGCCAAAGGACTTCAAGATTGGGGAGACGATTAATGTGTTTGGTCGTCGACTTCTCATTTTTGACATGGATGATTTTACAAAACAGTTTTATCGAGATAATTTTGGCTATTCTGATTTTACTCCGATGTGCATCGACGAACCAGAAGAACCTAAAATAGAAATAGTAATTTCATGGAAGATAATATATTTTCCTTATGGTTAAATCTTCTGTGCACAGATATTAAAAATTTGTTTTTTTTGTCAGAAACCTCCTCCATGGAACGGCTATGGCTCTCCAGAAGATTCTCTGCAATCTTGGCTTCATATTGTTCCACAACGTCCTCGTTATGATGCCATGAAAAGATTGGTGTTTGAGTTGAAGCTCTTGAAATTTGGTGCAGTGATTGACTCTACCCGTCCTGAAGATCAAGGAAGAGAATTCACAATTTCTTACCGACTTGTGGATGACAAAATTTCGGTGTATGAGCGTCCTATTCGTAATTCTGGTTGGCCAGGAGGGAAATTTTTGGATTACGTTCGTCTCATGAAACCAGGCTCTTCTAAAGATGACCCTGAATATTATGGACCTCATGATTTATATGTAGGCTCTGTGCTGGATGTTTACGGACATCGTTTTTGTCTGAACGCGGTGGATCCTTTTGTTTTGGAATTTATCAATGCCAATCCGGACTGCTTCCCAGATTATGTTCGAGATAACATTCGAGAGTATTTCCGATGTGAAAACGAAGTCAATCCCAAACGTTTTGAAGAGAAAGTTTGCAATCCAGGTACTTAGATATTTATTAAAGTGGAAAATATTTTCATAGGATAAGTATTTATGCTATTCTTTTCTCGTACTATTTTAAAATTTCAGGGAAGCCGGTTTGCGAAGAACCCCTTGGAGAAGGATTTTTCGAGCAATTAGGACTGGGAATACAAAACCTTCATATTCATCCATGCCAAGACAACCCAAATCCCTTTCCAATGCCATACGATTGGGATCGTTGTCGTACTTTGGGCTATAATGGTGGCGTTCAAAGACCACCAGTGGACCAAACTTGTGAAGGTGATGATCCACCTTGTGAAACACCTTGTCCAGGAAATCCAGATATGTTTGAAGCAAAGGAGTGCGCTGTCTGTATTCCAGAAAGAGAAGTTCCCCCAGGTTTAATGAATTTGCCATATTTGACTAGGACAAGTAATTAAAATTAGCATATAAGAATTAATGACGTTTTTAAATCATTTTTAGAACCGATTATGGCGAATCCTGCATTCGAAGAACCGCTAAAGGTACCGAGGGACAAATATTACCAGATGAAAGAGCATCGCTTTGATTGCTACAACCCTCCAGATGCTGATCAACGCTATGAAACTTATCAAAAGAATTTGCGATTCAAATGTCCATGTCCTCCCGAAGACAAATCTAAAGAATGTTAGTGAATCCTTTCAACATTATCTCTACTCAAATGCTTACATTATACCCTAACGAAAAATATCAGTTTGAATTGAACCTTATAGTGTTTATAATACGAATGAAATGAGCATGAATTACAATTATAAACCATAGTTTAATGATAGGCCGAGGCTTAATAAAAATTGTGCTTAGGTACTTTTACTTATGTACATATGTATTATTTCTCTTTCTTTCTCCGATTTACACAATTTTAACCAAACATGTTTGCTATTAAACTCAAACTAAATTATTCTACAATTTTGTCAACAACTTTTAATGATTAACGAGCTAGTACACAAATAGCTCTATGCATTTTGTAAAAGATTGTTCTCGCTTAGATGATGCTTATATTCAAGGTTATTTACATAGTTAAGCTTAAATAAAGTGAGACTGACTGAACCACATTACAATTCTAACTAAACGTTTACTCTTATCAGATTTCAGGTGTTCAGGCATAAACAGCAGCTATGTAAAATCAATATGTGAATGTAATAATTTCTGCATATTTTATGTGTGTTTGACTGATGTTATATTATTGGTATTCTGTAAAGGTAACGAATTCAATTTTATAGCTAAATAAACTACGGCTATTAAACAGATATAAACAAGTAGCGTCAGCTACAGTCCATTTGTAAAAGTGCACAAACAGACAAACAAACAGACTGACAAATCATTTCTATAAAGTAGTTGCCGCTACTTAATATTTCGTATTGTATTAGTAGTAGTGTAAAAATGTGTTTACAATTTCAAGGTTTTTCATGACACTTGAATTTCGTTTTGTGGTATGGTATGGTATTCATAACAGAATAAATTGATGTCACACCTGTTTTTCTATTGTATTTACATTTTAAAAATATTGCTGGGTGGAACAAGCTAGACCTGGGAACGGACCGGGTCGGACCGGCCCGGCCCGAACCCGTAAATTACGGTATTCGGGCTGGAAATTTTATAAAATATATTGAAACGGAGCGGATCAGGCCGAAAGTTTTTGGACCGGGCTTAAAATAATAGACACAAAAATTGTAAATATCAATGCGATGATAATCATTAGCATATCATTTACCCATTCTGTCTCATACTTGGTTTAACTCTCCATTTCAAATCTGGTTTTGTCACTACTTACTATTATTATGCTTAACTACCTATAGCATTTGTGTTCGGATTGGGTTTGAGAAATATCCGGGCCGGGTCGGGCTTCATTTTTTTAATGGGTCTCAACAAACCGGCCCGTTCCCAGTTCTAGAACAAGCAAAGAAAAAAGCTTATAGATGTACAATGATGGCACATCTGCTACTAATTGTGCACAACAGTTGACACTGAATTGTGGTGTAGAACAATTGGAATGGAAGTTTTGGAATTCTTTACATCAACTATATCGGATGTCGGAATATGGGAACTATAGCTTTGTAAAAGGTATAATATAAATAACACCGTGATGTACTATGCTAGCTTTGAAATCAAGCTTAACAAAGATATTTGCAAATATCAATTCGGTACACACATAGCTTATTATAAGAAATTACAAAGTTTGTAGAACTGCCCAGTAAAATCCAGTTCATTATCACTTAATATGCAATAGACAGCGAATAATTCAATTAAAAATTGATTCAAGTCGATATTTATTTATTCCATTGCACGTATTCAGTCTACAAAAGTGTGATTTTGACATTTCCTTATTTACATATCTACACAGGTGTATATAAAATGTTAATTTAACTTTTCCATCACAGTATTCTTGCTTGTCGATCTTGAGATTCAGAAATTTTGGCTATTAAAAAGTGTGATCCCGTAAGTGCAGAGAATATTACATCAATATATTTTACCCAACTGACAGAATTATAATCTCAAGATGAAGTGTACGTTGTCAACGTGTGCTGCATTGGTTTTTATGTCGTTGTATTTAGTTGTAATGACGGTAATGATTTAGAAAGTTATTATTATTATTAAAGTTTTGAAGCTTAAAGTGAAGCATTAGTATTTTATGGTTATGTAGCATGTATGCTTATAGCTCATATGTCTCAGTTATTCTGTAATTTTAATTTATCAACAGAATGCACAATGCCCAGCACCTGGAGACTGTCTTAGGATTTGCGGATCTTCAGATCACATCTACCATTGTAACCCTCCTTCTTGTAACTGCAGATGTGGTGCTGTAAGTGTAACCTTCAACTTTAAAATACTATTACAAAATAAATTCAGAAGTTTGCATAAAATTATTTCTTTGCTAATTTCAGCGTGCCCATCCATTGTTTTGTCGACCTGCTCCTTCAGATTGTGCCTCATTTTGCGGAGGAAGATATCCTCTCAGTGCTATTTGTTCTGGGTTTAGGTTCCCTCAATGTTCCTGCTTTTGTTGATAAAGAGTACTATTTTCGCGTACACATATAGCAATAAGAACTATGGTGTACTTTTCCTTATCAAGTCTAACCTGAGGTATATAATTGGGTCTCTTCAATTGTCAGTTTATTGAGACGGATAAGCTGTATGATTGTTCTACTGTATTGTCCACTACATTTACAAGCGGTGTGTAGTGTAGAATACAAGTTAATGTGCAAATGTGCAGTCATCAAAAACTCGGCAAATAAAAATTGTTCTTCATTTAGGTATTAGCTATTAGGTACTTCTTAAGCTAACAATAAGCCTTGTTTGTATATAAGCCTTATTTAATCCTTATTGAACTTATACTTTACACAATCTTTGGAAATAATCTCACGTTGATTATGTTGTGTCTGACTAAACAAACTGTCAAATCGTTAACGCAAAATGAAAAGCTTGTAAATAAAAATCTTTACGTTCATTCAAATTGCCAACTAAACTGTAGTAAAACAGATGTAAGTAAGTAGCGTCAGTGGTTGGGGTGTCTTGAGACGCTTTTTAGGGTGCCTTGAGACATATTGTGGGGTGTCTTGGGTCACTTTTAGGGTGTCTTGGGGCACTTTTTGGTGTGTCTTGGGACTCTTTTTGGGGTGTCTTGGGACGCTTTTTGGGTTATCTGGGGACGCTTTTTGGGGTATATTGGGACTTTTTTGGGGTGTCTGGACACTTTTTGCGACACGTTTTAGGAATTTTTGATGACTTTAATACATTTCGGACCATTTTTAGTGACTTGTGACACATTTGTGTCCATTTGGGGGACTTTAGGGTGTAGTAGATATGTATATAATGTAGTGGGTAACTATGCTATTAACACTATATGCAAAGTGCTACCGGGTGTCTCACGTATTCGTTGCGGCATTCAATACATGAGTAGTCCTTTCGCTTTGTTTTGCCTGATGAAATTTGAAATTCGCGGGCGTCGGAGGCCAGCGAATTCCAAATTTCATCAGGCAAAACTACTAATGTATTGAATGCCGCAAACGTTAAGTGAGACACGCGGTATATGCATATAGTGTTAACAGTGTAGTAGCAGATACGTCAGATACGTGTATGGTCCATTCTGGGAATAGTGCACATACAACAGATACGGACTGTGTACTCAAGGCATTTCTACTAAACGTTTTTTTAACATGGCTTCCTTTTAGCTGTAACTGTGTACACACAGTACACAGGTAGAGGTACGGCAAATAACAATTTTACCATAAATAAAATTCTGCCCCACAGCCCCCAAAATCGAGTGCTACGATCGGCTACACTATCTATGTGATACTCTTTGTATAAAAAATTAAATACGCCAAAGGATGCGCTACAAGATGTGTATAGTCTGTATAGTGGTTTATTTCAAAATGACCTGTGATTTTTGAGGTGGGACTAACAAAAGGTCTTAAATCCAGCCCATGCATTAGCTCCTCTCAAAAAGTCACAGGTCATTTGAAATAAACCATTATACATATCTTGTAGAAAATCGTCAATCATTCATAATCAATGAGATCAATGCTGTGCTCTATATATTTTATGCGGTGTGAGAAAAATGGTCTCAGTCTCATCTCAAGTCTCAAGCAACTGGAAAACTTTTTCGTTTTTATCATGTTTGAAATATACTGTTTTCTACATTTATAGACGAATTGTATAATCAGTAAATAGTTATGACAAAGTCCGTATTTAGGATTCCATTTCGGGAGGGGCAAAATACCAACATGATGCACAATAGTGTCTAAATTTTGCGATTTTTTGGTAAAATAACCTATTTTTTCCGATTTTGGAGGGGGCAATTGCCTCCTTTGCCCTTATCTAAATACAGCCTTGGAATGACTGATGACTACCTACGGCGGCTACGGCTAGTAACGTACCCTGATGTATACATTTATTTTAATAAAATTCGGCAATGCATTTAATGTTTCATTTGCAATTAATTTATTTTGTAACTCGAGAACATTTTGATTCTGGCTACAATAAAATTACCATCTCAAAACACAAATCTGTTAAATAACTGCTGTCTTGTCGTGAATTGAGTATCAATTATGAGAATTGCTATTTGTACGTTATGCAATCAATAGACCTCAATCAAGACTGAGCAGTCTTTATGAGCACACCCTCAGTCTCATAAGCGAAGTAGCCCGCCACCCGCAACCCGAACCGAAAGCTATGTAACCACCCAAAATTGGCGGAAGTGGCCCACCACCGAAAATAAAGAGACCCGCCAACGAAGTATTCCGCCATCCGCCAACGAAGTAGTCCGCCACCCGCCAATCTCATAAACGAAGTAACCCGCATATTGGTGAGCGAAGTAACCAGCCACCCGATTATTTTATCCTCAAGGACGAAGTAACCAGACACCCGACGACCATGTACCCCTCAACCCGCGACATGCCAATGAACTATAATTACCTTACTCGACATCCGACGACCATGTACCGGGTACATGGTCGTCGGGTGTCTGGTTACTTCGTCCTTGTGGATAAAATAATCGGGTGGCTGGTTACTTCGCTCACCAATATGCGCGTGGCGGGTTACTTCGTTTATGAGATTGGCGGGTCGCTTTGTTGTCGGGTGGTGGGCCACTTCCGCCAATTGTGGGTGGTTACATAGCTTGCGGTTCGGGTTACTTAGTTGCGGGTGGCGGGCTACTTCGCTTATGAGACTAAGGGTGTGCTCATAAAGGATGCTCAGTCTTGATTGAGGTTAAATAGTCTATACATTGACAGTTTGTCTACGTACACTTACGAAAGAAATGACCACAAACCTAAAACTGATGAAGTGACAAACTGGAATTCTGGAATTGTATTCACATTGCAGTAGTAAGCGAAGGAAGCATAATACGTAATACATACTACTGTTAAAGTGTAACAATTAAGGAAAACCTCCGCAAGTTTTTCAACCTACCAAATAAGGAAAAATGTTTCAATGATTTCCACAGAAAAATGATAGTTGATTATTCTAAACAGTAAATAACATACTCTTGCTACCTACTGCTTCTTACTTAAATGTAATAGCTTAGAAAATAGTTTTAATAAAAGTGTATTTAAAACAGAAAAATCAGAATTTCCTCGATGTGAGTAAATGTGATGAAATAATATCAAAATGTAAACTAATGTACTCCGTCACGACGGCCAAATGGTAATCAAATCAGGGTTTTACTATGAATACCTTGTCATAAAATAATTCATGAATTCGTCAAATGATGAAATCATAACAACTATTCTATAAAAAGTCATAATCATTGTTACAAGTTAAAAGATTATAATAATAAAGCGAAAAATTATTTTGTGTATAGATTTAGTTTACACATGCAGTTTACAGTTTATAATTCAGGGTAAAAATGGTAATTCAATGAATTCAAGGTAATTTGGGTGTTTTAGTTAATTTGGAAAATACAAAAAAATTACTATTTTAATTGTAATGATTAAGATTTTATGATGAGCTTTTTATTGACTGATATCAAATACCTATGTAGTGTATGTAGAAGGAAAGTGAATGAAGTTTTGCAACGTTGTAAGCTAAACGACAAAGAGAGTTGCTTAATGGATTCCCAACGGTTGCCCAACTCATTGTGCATTGCATATTGCATATTATACGTACCTGTACCTTCTATAATAAACCAATAAGTATTTAGAGTCAGACTGCAAAAAATATAGGTATATACATTAGCTTGTTTTACTAATTATGCCAATTATGTCTTAATGTCTATTATTCATTACCAAATTACCATCATTCTACTCTACGTATTTGAAATGTACAAATTTATTTTTACATATTTTTCTAAGTTGGAGTTGAATCTAAAATTTGGCCCTTACTATAAATTAAGGCTCCACTTCATTATCTCCAAGGTTGCAAATTAAGCCTGAAATCACTGCTTAAAAGTTGAATCGGGAAAGAA
>JAQFYB010005464.1:0-14018 GCA_034694085.1 Pogonognathellus longicornis | reverse complement strand
GTAAAATCTAATATTGGAGTATTGAACGAATGCTAATTGAATGTTGTGTTTATTGAAATCTCATATTGTAAAGCATACATGCTTTATATCAACTTTTCCCATGTAAATAGTATGTATTTTGGAATTTTCCATATTTTTACGTATTTCCGTATTTATCCATATTTATCCATATTTCCCGGAACAGAAACGATGGATGACATTTAAAACCATTTCGTTTTACACGTATCTTTTTAAACCTGTCTGTTTTCACTTTTTTCACTGCCGTGTTATGTGCATTCAATGTGTACTCACAGAAACGAGCAGTACAGTTAACATTGATACTTATTAATGTGCTTACGTTCTTGGAAATGCACACCCTGATCTTTTCATAGTATTATACAATAAAATTTTGAGAAAAAATAGTGTAAAAGGCGCAGAAGGCAAAGACTTTTAAAACTGAAGTGAGTATACCATATTTGTCATTTAATTTTCTTGCTTTTTAATTTCCAAAATATTTTGACAGTTTTACATTAACGGAACACACCAAAAAGTATATAGCGATCACATTTTACAACCCAATTTTTTACTGAACATGTGTGCAAGTTGTGCAAATGCAGTTATACCGTAGGAATCCAGGCAAGCCCCACTACTTTGATTAAATTCTCTAAATATTGAATAATATGTAAATACAAAATAATAGCTAATTTATATGTTAATTTTGTTGGATGATATACTGCAGTAACTTTCTTCGTTCTAAAAAAGTTGTATGTACACATTATTTCTCTAATAACATTTTCAGGTCTGTCGAAAATTTGACATACCCATACTGTTACATTTGCATTACATACATTACATAACTACACATAATATTGCTTTTCAATGGCACATTGCTTGTGGTTGACACTTTCTAAGAATATTCAGCATGTAATTTGTGCACTAGGAGAACACTAAGGACCGTACACAGAGGTTGAGCAAACCGTTATTTCCCAACCCCCAAATCCAAAAACAGTTGATTTGCCGTAAACGGCAAAAAGTCACAAAAGTATTGCCGCTGCTGGAAAATTTAATGAATTCTGTATACTGATAAAGTGGTTTTGATAAATTGTTCATTCACTAATTTGATTTGCACCAGTAGTCGAATAAACTAATCATCAGTTTGTTAAATCAGCTATTATATATAAAATATTGTTCATGTTATAATCAGCTCAAATGCAATGTGGCAAAGGCAATTAGTTTTAAATAATATTGCAAAAATTTGAAAACAAATGAAATTATGTATTATTAAATTCTTTGATGCTTAACATTATAACATTTATGCAGTATTGCATTAATTGAATAATTAACCTGGTTATGTTGACAGAAGATGGGGATTAAATAAAGTATTTGTTTATGAAATGGAAAACATTCTAGTGCCGCACATAATCAAATAACTGTAATAGCTTTTAATTTAGTTCATTTCAAATTAGACTTACTCTAGTTTTATTGACATAGATATTTAAACGCATGTAAATTTCTAGTACAAAAAGTGTGCATTTTTCAATTAGCTTATTACAAAAATATTTTCGATGCAGTTAAGGTTTAAAAATGATCATTATTCATAATACATATAATTATTAAAATAGTAATTTCGAGTTTTTGGCTTATTTCACCTAAAAAGACGTCCATGGTTTACATCCTCGCCAACCTCTCTGGTTGTTGGCGAATGTGATCTTGTTCTTCTGGGTTCGTCAATTAGCTTGGATATTATATTTCTCACTACTCTCACTTGCGCTCCTCGTTTTGTCGCTGCAATGAAAATGAAATGAAGTCAATGAAAATTTTAAAATAATTTTTCGTTAGTTTTTTTAAAAATTAGCTACTAAATATATTTGGTTTGATGTAGTAAGATATCATGAAATAGAATTATTCTCACCATAAAGCTGTCCAGTGAATCCATATGTATCCCAACAGCCCCAATCATTATCAGAACTTTTCAATGCTTGTGGAAATACCATGATAATGTCATTTGCTTCAGCAACTTGTAAGTAACCACTATTTCTGATATGGTTTATTCCATGGAATTCTCTGAAATGCGGATAATTGAATAATAATTAATTACATCAATAAATAATTGAAACTAAATTAATAAGTAATTAAAATTAAATTAATAAATAATTAAAATTAAGTTAATGAATATTTAAAACTAAATCAATAAATATTTAAAATTAATATAAAAATAAATTTAAAATAATTAATTAGTTAAAGATTTGAGAAATATGATTGTGAATTGCTATAATACTATATTTATACATACCTTCCAACTAGGCAACCGTGGAAATATATATGCAATAAACATTTTTTATTCTTGCACTTTGAAGGCATGTAAATGTAGCCCTCTGTATCCATGTCGTGTCTGACGTCTTCTTCAAGGAAGAATTCCGATTGATCAAAGGCCAATAAATTTGTTGTGTCTGCCTTGGTAGCTAAATTTTTATGTAAATACAAATAATAAAACAATCTTGAAAATATACTATCAATAATATATTGAAAATCTAGAAATTACTCTTTTTGCCGAAATATATTATTTTATATAACTGCTTTGGCAATATTGAAAGCTTAGTTATGTATACAGTTATACAATTTATATGTAATATGTCTGTTCATTTATTACAAAAACTCTTACCCTTTGGTTCTTTAAGTCCACCACCCAAAATAAAATTGAGAGCATCAAACGCTCCATTAAAACCACAATTAGCGACGTAAAAAGTTGAACTAGCATTTAAATGACAAGGACCACCGTACGAATTGGAAGGCTGTAAACAAAGAAAACAAAGTGAAACAATAACATTCCTGTGTAAAAAACAGAAATGAACATGCAACATAAACATATTTCAAATAATGAATTGTAATTTTTTATTAAGGGATGACCATGTTAATTTAATGCGAGTTAAATTTTCATACCAAAACAAGTTCAGCCACTTGTACACGAGTGCGAATTGCAGATGCATTCTGAATGAATGGCTCAAATACATTTAAAATTCCTAAACTGGTTTCTAGAAAAAGGATAATACGATTATCACAATTTAATTCTCATATCAAAAATAAGTAATTTTTTAATAATCAATTCAATTAGCACTCGATCAATTACAAATTATGCATAATATGTAGGTATGTATAAATTATATTTGCATTTAATTGTTTTAATTGAAATAATATTTCCTTACCAGTACGAAACAAAGCATTCTTTGTTCCAGTATAAACGTAGAGACGTTTGTTGCGTAAATTGTTGGGATCATCTATAAGTCTACTGGCATAATTGGTAATAATTTCTGCCACAGAACGAGCAGGATCGTATGGTGTTGTGTTAAGGCTGGCTGGTCCGAGAAGTGTACATTGGTTATCAAAAACGTCTGCATCACCATCTCCAGGACCACAACGATAAAAGGCTGTGAAAATTAAAATTATACAACACTTCATATCTGCTATGCGTTTCTGATTTTTATAATATGTATTTGTCGCATGAAAATTTCTCTAATTTTTACCGTGTGAAAAGACTGCAGCTCCATTTATAATTGCGGAATGCGCGATTTGCATCATTTGCGCCATAGTGCCACCACTTGAGAATCCTGACACGGTAATTCGATCACGAATAACATTTTGGTAACCTTAAAATTATTATACAGTTGTAGCCAAATTAAAAACTTAATAAATGTACTTGCTTTTTAATTATAAATTTTGTTAGGGAGTACCAATCTATAAAAATAATAAATGTTACCTAGATTTATTCGATTATTTTCGATTGAGTCTTGACAAAGAGCGCCGTGAAAAATTGTCGCAGCTGCGTAAATTGCAATGCCAAACAGTCTTAAAGTTCCCATTTTCTCTGTAGTTAAATAAACAATTCAAACTCAGTTAAAAAATTTCAAAAATACGGAAAACATTAATTTTAAAATGTAAGTATTTAAGTATTAAAGTTAGTACAAATAATTAGGTATTAAACACATGAATGTGATTAAGTTGCCTACCGTTCTACAAGAAAAGGTGGTGATGAGTGTATACTGAAGAACTCATGCGAATGAAATCGACTAACTCATCTTTCATTTGATATGATGTCCTTTATTGTTCCCTCTGTAAATGCGTTATCTCAAAATTGAATCGAAATGAAGGACGTTATACGTTTACTGCATGTCGCCGCCTTTGGTCATAAATATGAAAACTAACCTTTGTTTCACAATTCTTCTGTAAGAATTCAACGTATAGTCAAGTCCATGCAATTTAACTTCATATTTTGCTAGTGTGCTCCTTAATTACGTGGCGCGGAATGATTCATATGAAAGCTTTGTTTAATGAAATAATTCAGTCTTATGATCAGGTAAGAGACAAAAAGAAAATACTAATTGACAGGATGATACACTCATTTCGTTCTTATCTGTACATCCTGATATGATCTTGCGTGTACCTAGCTACTAAGGAATGTGAGAAATGAGATTCTTGTTTGTGCAACGTAAACATTCAATTATTATAATGTTCAAAAATATACATCCACTTATAATAGGGATTACATTCAATTAAACCTACAGCGTGAATATAAATTTTGTCATAAAAAGCATATTTTTTATTAAATGTTTTTGCTATATCACTATTTTTAAGCTGGAGTGTTCCTATCATAATACACAGCCACAAGCCACAACAAAAGAAGCTCAAAAATAAAACCTTCCCTTTGTATAACAATAACACACAATCTATACACCTACTATAATAATAAGTGCTGCACTAGTAGAGAATCTTACACAGAATTGCAAATTACATTGTATGCAATACTCTATAATGTATAAATAGGTATGGGAGTTGTAATTGGGTAGCTATAAAAATGTCGTTATAAGTAAGGTACAAACTTTATATTTTTGTTTAAAAATGTACTTGCTTTGCAACCCCAGAATCCACCAATTTCACCTACGATCAACGTGGAATGCTAGGATTTGTTTAGCAATTAAGTGATCATTACTGGTACACAGAGCATAATTATATTCTAACGATAGGTACATTACATACATATTATGTGTATAATACAGTATTGCACATAATATAATATTCTATTCATTTTACACATGCATAAAGCATGCATTAAACTTGCTCATTGTATAAATGAATTTAGTGTTTACCTAGGTAATAGTGATTAACATGCGTGACTAAGGCTTTGATGATCAACCAACAATGCCAAGGCCGATTTGCTTGCTATGTTAAGCTTCACCACAAATGTACAATCACAAATTATTTGCACTTTTGTAGTAATAGTATCATATTGAAGATTAACGAGTAAAGGTACAACATTTTAGTACGGGTTTATTAGAAGGTTAGTTTAGTGCTATAGCAAGTCTATCATATATAATATACATACCTACATATACATACCAATAATATGCATACCCTACCTTAACATACATACACTGTAGGCCGACACAGTCATACTAATAAACTGAGTAAAATCTTGATTGTTGATAATGACCTTTAATCCTTAAGTGACTAACACGTTTAAAATCTTTGCACGTGAGTTCCAATTGCATTATATAGTAGTAATACCAGGAAACAAAATATATTACAAAAAATAGCAAACGTGTGGAATAATTTTTTAAAAAAAAGTTGTAAATTCGTTTTTTAAATAAATATAATGCATAGTATTTTGATTTGATCTAGGTATCCCAATGTACCTTTTTTATTTAGTGCGTTGCCTTATAACACATTTTGGAAACATAAGCATTGACAACGGGTACTTCTAACAATATTTTACATTGGATATGTGTCATAACCTCACAGTATCAGTGACTACTTACTACCAATACAGCTAGACGATTTAAATTTATAAACTCCATGGTTTTTAATTGATATGATTTATTGTCAAGCTGCATCTGTAAAAAAGTAAGGGAAATAACAATTTAACTAGCAATAAAATTGAAGTTCAATTCGTCAACCAATTCAAACAATCTGATGTGAATTTATATCATCATTGTTGTAGAAAATATTACAGAACTAATTAATAAATTATAATAATTTATATATTATATATATTATATTATATTCTCATAATCGCTCTCGATTAGCGACGATTACATACGAATTGGAATTAATATTAAATATACCGACAAATGAATTTTTAACGTTTACAGTTTAGCAAAGGGTGGATATTAATTGATTCCGAAAATGCTGTTTCTTCCTCTACACATCTGAGGTCCCATACCTCCAACTTTTATGACAGTTGAAGCATTTTAAGAGACAAATATTTTAAATATGAAACATGTTTGAGCATTTTTGTAATATTATCAATATTTTGACGTTGTGATTAAATATTGTCAATATTTTAGTGGTTTTGGTCCATTTTTGTAAATATTTCAACTCAATTCCGTAGACGGGTGAGGGAAAATAAGCAATTGTCACCCTGAAACGCATAAAGGTTACTTTATTGAGTTCTGATAATATGCAGATGTATGTAAACAATAAATAACAATATTGCGGATTAATGAATGCGAATATATTATGATATTTTTTTTATTTTATAGCAAATATGTTACAGGTTTATATCAATGAGCGCTTATTGCCAGTGTAGATTTGATCTCAATATTGCGCATTATATGCCTACTTACGACGTGTATTACTTTTCTTATGTTTTATTCTCAATCGGACAGTTATTCAACAAAAGTTAGAATAATTTTGCAACTGAGCATTACTTTGCATAACGTGACCACCCATTTAGAATTTAGCGATTTTATTTTATTTTTAATTTAATAATAATAGTATTATCCTACAGAGTATATGTATGTGCGAATAAATACATTCATTTCAAATCAAACCACAATACGAATTTAGTTTATTATGTAATAATGTATCCTCCATCAATGACAACATTTTGTCCAGTAATCATGGCTACAGTAGGACTGAGAAGAAACAAAATCAAATCCGCTGTTTCATTCGGTTTGATGAGTCGTCATACTTGCAAAATCTTCCAAACGTCACCCAATCCTAAACAGAGCGTCACCCGGACCAGGACGTGGCCCGAAGGCCCACGTCCGGGTTATATGCAGGGGCGTATTCAGGAAACACATTTGGTGGGGGCTTAAGCAAACCTGTGTTATATACATTAATTTTTCTCGCTCCGCCCGAAAAAATTTGTTGTTAAATTCCCGCAAATTTAGGTCAAAATCAATGGAAATAGAAACAAAATCGCGCGAAGCGCGAAATTTTTTTGCAAATTTTGCTTAAATATGTGAAAATTTAGGTCAAAAACAATGGAAATTACAAAAAAACTCGTAGAGCTAAACAATTTAGCAATTTTTGTTAAATTCCCGCAAATTTAGGTCAAAATCAATGGAAATTGAAACAAAATCGCGCGAAGCGCGAAATTTTTTTGCAAATTTTGCTTTGTGCAAATTTAAGCTGAGTTTATACTCAAGATTTTCTTGAAGTTTATCACTTTCAGATCCATTTCAATTCAATATTTTCATTTATAGTTGGAAATTATCGATGCTTGATGCTGACAGAAACAAAACCAAATATAATGTCATTTTCATTTCCATTTTTGACATTTATACTTTTCATTCATTTCACATTTGCCAGCGAATCAGAACCCTCTGCTGAGCTTACTGAACGCTTCATGCATACAAAAGTTGAAATGCTTTCAACATTTGTATTATTGAAATTTTCAGCTTGCGTGAAAAGTATAAATGCAAAATGAAATTGAAAATGAATTGAGCACCAAATTGAAATGGAATTGAAGTTGAAAAGTCTAATCGAGGTCTTAGGTGACAACAATATTCAATAACTTGGGTGACGACAATATTCAATAACTGGGTGACGACAATATACAATAACTTGGGTTACGACAATATTCAATAACTTAGGTGACTACAATATTCAATAACTTGGGTGACGACAATATTCAATAACTTGGGAGACGACAATATTCAATGACTTGGGTGACGACAATATTAACATAAGTAAAAAGCTTGAAGTGCTAATCGTTGGCAGTACAATGGATGATGGTCAGATGTCATAACATAAGGTCACGAAGTCATCCGAACTTCGATTAGCCGTTCCATCACCAGATCCATCAACCGAGCGTCCGTCACCCGATCCATCACCCTACCCGCAACCCGACCCGTTTATAGGTGGAAGCAGGTGGTGTGGCACGGTCGCCTTCGGCGACCGTGCTCCGTCACCCGGCCATCACCTGGCGCTGCAGCGTCACCCAATCCTAGATTGTAGGATTGGGAAGATTTTGCAAGTATGTGAGTCGTTTAACAATATTTGTTTCCACAGATTTTTCAATAAATGTATTCCACTCATCATCGCCCATTCCTGGAGGTTTTGACAACATAGGTGTGTCCATCGCACTTGGACTGATGGAATTCACTCGTATGTTATGTGCTCCTAGTTCAATGGCCATTATTTTGGTCAACATTAAAACAGCTGCTTTGCTGCAGCAATAACTAGTCACAATCGGTGAAGGTTTCATTCCACCCTACATGAACGCAAACAAAAATGGGTTATTCGAGCGGCAAATTTACAACATATTCAAAATATCCTTTTAGTGTTTAGAAATACACGATTGTCATCCAATGACTTAAATACGTATTTTTCGTATATGTATTGGCAACCATTGGTGCATTTGGTGGGATGTGCTTAGGGGGCCAAAGGCCCCCCCCCCCCGAGTTTTTGGACTTTGCATAGATAAAAACAGGTTTCTCCCAAAATACCGAAAATAAGATGAGTTTTGCCGTAAAAATGCAAAAAATTGCACAATTTTTCGCGCTAAGACCGATATTGCTGCAATTTTCACCGATTCTGATCTGAATTTGCGCTAAGGATGAAATTTGTCAAAATGTTTCGCTCTATGCGCGATTTTGTTGTATATTCCATTAATTTTGACCAAAATTTGCGGAATTTGGGTAAAATTTGGTAAAAATGATGCATATATATAACTATAAGGTTTCATCAAGCCCCCCTAAATGTGTGACCTGGATGCGCCCCTGTTGGCAACACGTAACAGTTACAGTTAGTATGTTTGTTTTTACCACGGAAGCGATGTTAACGATAGAGCCTTCAATTTTGTTGTGGATCATTCCTCGAGCTACTGCTTGACCCACAACAACGTAAGAATTTAAGTTTACGTCCATAACCCTAAAAACACAGAACAACACAAACACTTTAACCAAGCAACCATCCATTAAATAAATGCATCTATACATAAAATAAATCATATTAAACGGATATAAACGAGTAGCGTCCGCTGCAGTCTATTTTGGTAAAAGTGCACAGACAGACACCCAGACAGACAGATTGACAAATCATTTCCGCTATTTAATAAAGTATACATTTTTTCTTAATGCCCCCACCAAGCCAGTTACTCAGCAGTAGTGAAGTATTAGTGGTAAATCTACTTTTGTTAAATAATAAAATTTAAGTTCTAATAACATTGCATTAATATTGTACACTCAATTACACAATCGCTGTTTTATTTTCCATCGTAAATTCTTTAATGAAAGTACCTCTATATTGATGGCTCGAAAAAGGGTCATTTTTAAATATCTATTAATGTACGTGTGCATAAATGGGTTGGTTAGAATTTTACTTTTTCATAGTCTCCATATCTACATCCAAGAAATTTTGTCCCATACAAAGTCCAGCATTGTTGACTAAGTGATCCAAAGGGCCAAATGATTCAACGACTTCTCTTGTTTTCTGGAAATCCGTTAAATCCAGCGCTACTGCGTTGACATTTGGACATTCATTCTTTAACTCTTCAATGGAATTTTCATTCTTGTCCACCACAAAAACAGTCGCCCCATCGTCATGAAGTTTTTTTACTACAACTTTGCCTAATCCTGGAATTTATTCAGAAATAAGATCGAATTTAACATGATATTAACATTAACACCTTCTAGATATTATATAGTTGTCCAAGAAAATTTACATTTGAATACCATAATTATAGCGATTGCGTCTGTGAATTTTCGATACTTTTCCTTTAAATTGTATAGGCTACAGATATTTACATTTTTATTGTGCTTTTAATTATTTATTGTTATTTAAGAAAGATTATATTACACATAATTGTAGTTTACGTACCACCAGCTCCTCCTGTAACCAAAACCCTTTTCCCAGTAAATGAAATTACTAGAGCCATAACTTGAGTGTAAATGGCAAAATAATAAATTGAGTTCCAAATAAAGACTGTATTGACTGAGCAAAAAATCTGTAATAGTGATCAAGTGTTGTTGGGCCAAATATATAAATAAATGTATGGAGACTAGTCAAAACTAATGTGTGCTAAACTTGAATAACAAGAGAAAAAAACAATTCCAAGAAGTGTAATTATATAGAGACGAACAGACGCGTACTCATGACTATAAGTTTGGAGGAGGGGTGCAAAAAAGCAGTGCCAGATCTTGGATTCATCAGAGTGGGGCAAAATACCTCATCTTAAAAATTAGTAGTAGATATTATGGCCTCAATTAACAAAAATAATTTATAATTTCTTTATTTAAAAATACTATGTAGATATTTTAGCAGACCAAGTAGACACGATTATTTGTTTGTAACTTTTGTATTTTTACATAGAAAAATACTATTTATATTATGTTGGAAATGACTTAAAACACCAAACAAATATTTTTTATTGTGCAACTGCCCTCCCTTTCGGTACGCGCATGTTCATATGTATTTGCCAGATTTTTATCCTTCCTAATTTGTATTCACGGATAAATATTAAATTAAATGCTTTCCTTGTTGCCTATACCAATATTTTAAACACAGGATTAAATAAGTACGTACCTAGTCAATGTAAATGTAAAATACTCCGTAAAATGGTTAGAATGTAGTAGATTAGATTAATATAATTATTAAGAATATATATAATGGGGGATTAATTTTTATAAGTGCATAAAACAGCATTGCATAGCTTATATAATTATAGCTCCTTGCTATTTTATAAGTAGACAATATAGGAACTGATTAAAACTTCGTAATATATTTTTGTTATCATTAAAGGAAAAAAAAAGTTCAAGTAGCACATTGATTTATTTCCTGCTCACAGTTAAGCTAACAGTTTAATTTGTTTTAAATATATAAATAATACCTAAAATATGCTTAATTTACCCTAACATGCACATCAAGGCGACATATATAGTTGTACTAATAAACTGTATAAAATCTTAATTGTTGATTATGACGTTTAATCCTTGTGACTAAGTTTAAAATCTTTGCATGTAAGTTCCAATTTCATCAGTAATACGAGGAAATAAAATATATTATAGAAAGCCACACAGTCGTGAAATAATTTTTAAAACCAAACTTTTATTTCGTTTTTTAAAATAAATTTAATTCATGGTATTTTGAATTGATCTGGGTATCCTAATGTGTTTTATTTAGTGCGTTGCAGGGTTAGAATTCTCATTTCCCTTAAAAGGCGTTTCGATTTCCCCAATATTTGTTGTGCAGCCGGCGGGGGCGAAGCAAATTTTCCCATTTCCCCATGTACATTTTCTCGTCCATCCGTTTTGTAAATATTTCAACTCAATACCGTATACTGGGGGAGGGAAGATAAGCAACCGTCACCCCGAAATCCAAAAAAGGTTAATTTATTGAGTGCTGATAATATGTAGATAATATATGTACACAATAAATAACAATATTGAGGATTAAGGGATTCGACATAATATGATAATGTTTTTTATTTCACAGCACATTTAAATATTTTGGGTTAATGTATCATTGAGCGCTTAATGCCAGTGTAGATTTGATTTAAATATTACGTATTAACGTATCATGCCTACGTACGACGTATAATAGTACTTTTCTTATGTTTTATTCTCAATCATTCAAAAAAACTTAATTAATAATTTTATTAATAATAGAATAATTTTGCAACTGAGCATTACGTTACATAAAGTAACCACCTAATTAGAATTCCACGATCTTATTCTATTTAAAATAATAGTAATAATAATATTAATAATATTATCCTATTGAGTATATTATGTGTGCACACATTCATTTCAAACCAAGCGCGTACCCAGGATCATAAGCTGGGGGGTGCAAAGCAAGGTTGCATATAGAAATTAAATATTGGGAGAGCGTAGCTCGAATTTTTTTCGATTTTTTGGCGAAATAACCTAATTATTGAGCATTCTGGGGGGTACACGTGCAGCCGGTGCACCCCTACCCCTGGGTACGCGCCTGTTTCAAACCGCAATACGAATTTAGTTTATTATGTAATAATTAATCCTCCATCAATGACAACATTTTGTCCAGTAATCATGGCTGCAGTTGGACTGAGAAGAAACAAAATCAAATCCGCTGTTTCATTTGGGTTGATGAGTCTTTTAACAATATTTTTTTCCACCAATGTGTCAACTATTGTATTCCACTCGACATCGTCCATTCCTGGATGTTTTGAAAACATAGGTGTGTCCATCGCACCTGGACAGATGGAATTCACTCTTATGTTATGTACTCCTAGTTCAATGGCCATGAGCTGCGTCAACATTAGAACAGCTGCTTTGCTGCAGCAATAACTAGCCACGATCGATGTAGGTTTAATTCCCGCCTAAATGAACGCAAACGAAAATGGGTTATTCGAGCGGAAAATTTGCAATATTCAATACATATTTTTCATATGTACTGGCAACACGTAACAGTTACAGTTAGTATGTTTGTTTTTACCACGGAAGAGATGTTAACGATAGAGCCTTCAATATTGCTTTTGATCATTCCTCGAGCTACTGCTTGACTCACAACAACACAACGTAAGAATTTAAGTTTACGTCCATAACCCTAAAAACACAGAATAACACAACACTTGAACCAAGCAAATATTCATTAAATAAATGGAGTCTATAAATTGTATAAATAAATAAAATAAATTAATAAACAAAAATCGAGTGTTACAGAAGTAGCAGCAGTAAATCAAATTTTGTAAAGGAATGATAAAGAAGTTCTGATAACATTGCATTAATATTGTACACTGAATTACACAATCGCTGTTTTATTTTTCATCGTAAATTCTTTTATGAAAGCACCTCTATAGTGATCGAAGAAGGGGTATTTTTTAAATCTTTATTACTGTACGTTTACATCAGGGTTGGCATTTCCAGGAATGTAAGCATGCCTGTTCCGGGAAATATGGATAAACGCGTAAAAATACGGAAATATGTAAAAATAAGGAAGATTCCAAAATTGACATAATATACACACTATTTACATGGAAAAAGCTGATATAAAGCATTAATGCTTTACAATATGAGATTTTAATTAACACAACATTCAATAGCATTCGTTCTGTACTCGAACATCAGATTTTACTTTTTTCAATGTTGTAATTTGTGTTCAACTTTTGTACATGTCTTATACATTGATTAAGTAGGATTATCCGTGTTTTTTCGTATTTTTCCGTATTTTTCCACACGGAATAAGATTTTTTGGTTCCCGTAAAATACGTAAATTCCGTAAATGTCCGTAGTTCCATATCTCCCGGATTTTCAACCCTGGTTTACATTAATGGGTTGGTTAGAATTTTACTTTTTCATAGTCTCCATATCTATATCCAAGAATTTTTGTGTCAAACAAATTCCAGCATTGTTGACTAAGTGGTCCAAAGGGCCAGAGGATTCAACGACTTCTTTTGTTTTCTGGAAATCCGCTAAATCCAGCGCGACTGCGTTCAGGACATTCATTCTTTAACTCGTCAATGGAAGTTTCACTCTTGTCCACCACAAAAACAGTCGCCCCATCGTCAAGAAGTTTTTTTACTACAGCTTTGCCTAATCCTGAATTTATAAATAAGATCAAATTTAACATAATAGTTAACTTAAAACACCTCGTAGATATACAGTTGACCAAATTAGAATACGAACATGCCTTCAAAGGATTGGACTTCGAGGAAAGTAAATTGGAAGTTTGAATAGCCCACTTGCTTTATTACGGATTGGAGGAAGCTCAAAAGCTGGGAAGCCTAAAATGCCTGTGTTAGACGCCAATTTTTGTTCATTGCTCCATATCTCGAAAACTAT
>JAQFYB010005463.1:0-14018 GCA_034694085.1 Pogonognathellus longicornis | reverse complement strand
AGCTACCGACTTTCAGAGCGCCAAGAATTCTACCCCAACAAAAAGTGGACTTGTGGAGATACTGACTGCTGCCATCCCCGTCCTCCTTCAGTACCCCCTATAACTTGTACTCAGTCCAAACCTGCTTGTTTTGACTACAACTCAAAAAATAAAGACTCTAAAGAGTGCCAACAAAAATAATCTCAGGCTAAAACCAATATTATGGTATTAGGTATGTATGATTTGATTAGAATCAACCGAACTGGTTGAATTCCGCCTTCGTAAAACAAAGATTATTAACTGTAAAGGTTGACTAATGTGAATATAATAATACCATATTTCATGTATATAAGATAATATAATTATTATTAAATAAAAATGTCTTACAGTATTCCATATTTGGTTAGTGTCAATTAAAAAAGCGTGATATTATCCAAAGTGCATCTTTATAACAATTCGTACTTAATTATATCACTTTATCATTAACAAATACAAGGTAAAACAAAAAAAAATCCCCTTTAAGTGGTAAACAAAAGCTTATATAATCTGCATGTAGATTTTGTAGATACAATGAATAATCAAATATTATGCGGTCGGATGGAATTATGCAGTGTAGGACATATTCATACCTTCTCAACTATCTTAACCCCTATGTAGCCAACAGGGTATGGAGTGTGACGTAGTCAATAGACCAACTTTAGATTTTGGTATATATACTGGGAAAAGTCGGCCTCAGACCGGCTTTCTCCAGCAAGGCATGGCTTTTCAAAATTTTCCAACAGGGGCTCCCCCACGTTTGGCGGGGCATGTTGAGAAAGTATGGACATATTGCAATTGCATACGCTGCGATAACCACAGTTGTGGTCGGAAATCTCACTATGTATTTTGAGATTATCAACATAGTATGTGAAATTGTGAATGTGCAGTTTCATATAAAACTGTAATTTTAAAGATTATCTCCAGCTAAATGAGAAATATAAACTGTTAATTTTACATTTTACTTATGTACTAGTACTAGTACTAGGTACTAGGTATGTGCCTAATATTTACTAATGTACCTTGTGAAACATAATATACCTACCTATACTAAACAAGAACGTCTAAAAACATAACAATTGTAAAATTGTGGCAATTTTATTTCGTTCTACATAGAAGTTATTCAAGCTAACTGAGATGAAGGTGAAGGGAACAGCAGTATTTGTATTATTCCAGAGGTTAAAAGGACAGGATGTAAATAATGTAAACGGGAAGTATTTGCAAGTGCATAGATGTATCCCAGATTAGACACAATCTTGATTTTCTCTTCAACTGTGTAGCATGTAGCTGAGCGTTCTGCGTCAAATGACGCAGTATATTTACGCATACAGAAAGTAGGGGATCGAGGTGAATAATTAAACTGGTGCACCTACATAGACGAATTGTCACAATGTCGTATTTTTGTTTCTTTACTATCATTTTCATTACGCAGCATCTGCAAGAAACTTGCAGATTCTGTGTGCTTCATGGTGGTGTTTACTAAAAATAAGACTCAGGAAATTACTGTTCATGGCTTCGGTACAATATCACCCCAACACATCAATCGCAAACAGTTGCATGAGCTGCTTCCAATTGCCAACTATTTTTTACCATGTGGAATTCATACTGACTTTTGTAATTTCCTTTAGAACTGACAACGCAAGACTAAGTTACCAGCTTCTTAGTATTTGTGATGATCTGAGATATGCAGATCAAACTCTACCACGGATGAGATCATACTATAGTATTTGAATATATATGCGTGTGGTGTGTTCATACTATACTCTTTAAAATACAGATTGGTATTTCATACTTTTTAATGTACTGCAAGCACAAAGGCAAACACAAATGAAAGACACACACGGGGCATCCGCATCGCACAAAGTGTATACTTAACACATGAATTTTCTGAGGTTTTGCGTAGTGGTAGTTTTGCAGCAGTAGCATTAGGTAGGATTGAAATTTTTGCTTGTAAGTGTAATTGTGAATTTCTACCTACTTAACATCCAATTCATTAATTATCTCCACTTACAGCAGAAGTGCATTTTTACATGTATATCTGTCTACCTATAAAATATCAGCACAGTATCTGAAGATATAATTTTACCTACACAAGATACACAACAGGTAACAAATAAGATTTCTCCCCTTTGCATGTAAGTGTTAATAATTTTAATCCAGCTATATTATGTAAAGCTATATTGCTAAAGGTACTTTTGCCTAAAACGATTTTATAATGAAGTTTATTAGGCGAACTGAAAGGCAAATCCTAACCAAATTAGTAAAGATTTGAAGATAAGAGTGCACTGCAGATTCTGTCTCTTTTCCATATAAGGCGAGACAGTCAATGCTCGCTATATACGTACTTTCATTATCATATTTATGTGTAGGTGTAAACACCACATAATTGTGCTTGGTTCTACGAGTTCCATAGGGTCAGTGTCAGTTGCACTTAGTATTGTAGTACCTACTTTTCTAGACTCTTATTTCTGTTGTATCATTATATATGACTCATACATACACCTTCGAATTTTGACTGCATATTTTTTATGCACTGCGTAAATTGACGTGGATGCGAGTGAATGCAAATCCAAAGTGACTAAACTACACTGAATTATTAGTAAAAGTAATATAATTTTTTCACAACAAGTGAATCATCCTTGCCTCATATACCCAGCTGTAAAAATAGCCAATATTATACAAGGAGAGATACTATTAGCTATTGCATAGCTCTGTTGTACCATGTACATGTACGTAGCGTTGTTTACGTATGCATGATCCGGAGCTCATTGTACGATATGGTGTGTAACTTATTTCAATGTTATTTAGTGTACACATTAAATCGCATTACATATTTCGGCCTACACATCAATACTGAATGTGAATACTGCAGGCTTCTCGTTATAGCAAACAGAGAGGACAAACATGAGTGCATTAACTTTGTCTCACTTTATACACACAACACAATATGCCTTCACCTAAATAATAATCGTTTGAAACGATTACATGAAATAATATTGCATTACAAATAGTAAAAATACCTTCACACAACAAACAACTAGTATTATACAGCATAATTTATGATCCAGCGATGTTTCCAATTCAGAGACTAAAAGTACCTAATGTATATTATAATTCTTAATAATAAACGTTTGTTTTTGTAAGCAATTAAAGAAATTTCAAAAAAGCATGTCAAGAAAGTAGTAATAAATCAAAACAATACATAGATAGGTATTTATAAACAGTCCGGAAAGAATTCAAAGAATTTGGTACACTGTCCCTGAACTTGGTTAAAGTATGCATACAAGTTTTGCAATTAAGTAGTAATGACTAGTATTATATACATAACACAGAGCGAATTTAGCAAACTACTAACAATAAAAAGAAAGAATGCCTGTTGTCTCGTAAGCATAAAGGGGATCAGAAACAAATCAAGCACATAATATTATAGGTATTATACCTAGTATAAACATACATACTAACAAACATGTTAGAAACACAATTAGAGACAATATTTATAACACAGAATTAATACCATTTATTACGTAGACATACAAGCTGATTTTTCGTTTTGTTCTTTGCGAAGGCAGTTAACTGACAATGAATGTGAACGACTGCTCTCTGTAGGCTCCTGAATGTCCTGAATGTTTGTATTCGCTTTCTGCGCAAAATTACACACTACGATTACATACATACCTTTACCTATGATATTCTGCAAACAACTATTATTAACAATAGGTATAATATTATGTATTATGTATATAGAAGATGTATGCAAGAACAGGTACACAGTTCACATCACAGTACACACTAACTTCCTTCATATATGGAATTATTTCCCTGAGGATTTGTACATTTTATACAGACTTAGACTTACAGACAGAGGATTAACATTACTAGGAATGGCTAGGTTAAAAAGGTATCAAAGAAGTTTGAGCACATACATACACATACAGAAAGAATCTACAGAAAGAATATCTTTACTGTAGTTTGTTGTATAGAGTGTTTTTACGTAAAGCTGAGCTGTTACGGCGGTACTCTGCTCAGCTGCTTGGAGCGATTCTTGTGATTCATTCTTGTGATGAGATGGTTGTATACATTGTAATGTGTATGTATGTGTATAAGTTGTAGCTGTGTAGAGTGTAATGTAAAGACTGGAGAGTTTAGTTTGTGTAGAATAACGAGGATAGTGCTGCTAAAGCTAAAGGCCTAAAGGTGAGTGAGAGGATTCCGTTTGTGTGTGTTGACTTTTATGAGTTGAGTCTGGTGAGGATGGGAATTGGGAAGTAAATAGAGACAAACAGACAAAGTTTATTGCACTAATGCAATTGGGGATGGAAAGCAAGGAGTGCAAACAACACTGCAACCCGTAGTTAACTACACACAAGACTGTTATTAGATTTTTAATAGCAAACAAGCGCAATTGAAACAAACACTGGACTGTCCTGTCCTCAACAACCAAATTAAGGGCAAGACAGGAAATCAACTTTTGACGTCTGGTTCAATTCAAAGAATATTTTATTAGTAAGAGTAACACCAAACTTAGTTCTTCTTTCAGGTTCTTCAACTTACAGTTTTTTCAAGTACACCTTCTCTAAACATTAAAATCCAATTCCAAACGCGTATATACTAATTAATAATTAACTATTGTATTTATTGATTCTGCTATGTATATTTACGTTTCTTATCGTGTATCCTTATCCTAATGTTTTTGTTTTGTTTACTTGACTTCCCCAGGTTATCATATAGCTGATGTTTTGATGCTGCGTAAATCTACTACAACTGCAACCTCACTCAAGCTTTCTAAAAACAACTATTGATTCCAATGATTCGAGACATAATCAACACACTTTGATATTTTGAAAGGAACAGTCCAGAAACTTAAACTATCAAAACACCAGCAGCAGTTAAGCTACTAAATGGTATTTAAATTACTGTTTTATTTTTAAATCTATTTACCTATGTACTTTTATTGTATTTAGCGTGGGGAGAAATATTTTAATAGTAATCTTCGGAGTATTTTGGTAGGTTTACCTTTTTTTGTGTTTGAAGTTTGGGGTACCTAAAAATATCAGTCCAATATTATAAAGTCATTAGTAAAATCAAACATAATACCTAACCATATTTATGGGCTAAGCTTAACCTTGATTGCGATTGAGGGTACAGTTTGTTATTTTACTTGACATTTTAATTTTATTCAGTGATTAGTACTTCTGGTTTCAAATGGACAGAAGAATTTACGATTTATTTTTCTCATAGAATGTGTCCCAAAATAATAGAATTAATATATATTAGGATTTGTCAGCAAGGAATGTACATAGCATACATTTATTTGAATCTCTGTGGCTGTGTGATAGTAAGTATTATGATTTATGCCAGTGACCGATAATGTTTTCTACTCTTGAACTTTGTTTGCATTTACAAACTTATCATTAAGTTTCATGTCATGTACTCGGGTTACTTAATTTTGCTCGTACGTAATAATTATGTTTTACATACATACACATAGACCAATAATATAATATGCTTTCTTAAATAGCAACATTTGCATTGATGTGTACTGACATTCAGTATCTCATCTCGTGGTTCATGTAGTTGCATTGCTAGTGCAATTAGTAGTAATAGAAGTTATTACTATTTGAGTCTGTTTCAGTTTCATATGTATGTATAATGTATATAATATTATGATAAGAAATATGAACAACATAACATTACAATTACAATCTATGTAATTTGTAAGACTTCTTAAGATTATTGTTGTTTTCGTGGGGAATATGTAGTAGGCACTTAATAATTAATGATTCCACATTGATGCATTATAATAATATTACTTTCTCGTCAGTAGAATTGAAACAAAATATCCTTTCACTTAAAGTTTATTTAATTATTTGTTATTTTATAGTAGACTTGGTTGGATACGTGAAACGTGATTGAAAGCATCAAGAAGTGGCCCCTCGAGGAAGTAAATTTTCTGGTCGTATAAATTTCAACTATGTTTCAAGAACTCCCAGATTCGTTAATTCTTCAGATATTGAGTTATTTGACCCCCATAGAAGTTGCCAGAGCAGGTCAATGCTGCATTACTTTAAGAAGAGTGGCACATGACGAAATCTTGTGGCGGAATTTGTTTCATCGTAAATTTCGAGTACAGCCCACGTTTCAAGAACCAGTTGGTGAGTGTCAAACATTTTAGTTTGATTTAGTGGTAAAAATTATACAAATCGGTATTTGATGTAAACGGGGAAAATTAATTGATGATGTTTGGTGTAGGTCATAGTACTTGGAGAGAAGAATTTATTCGGTTGGTGGACGAAACCCCAATTGTAGAAGCACAAGTTTTGACTAAACATGGAGATCAAGTTTTACATGTCTCATTCTCACATGACGGACAGCGTTTCACAACAACAGCTAAAGACGGATATGTTCATGTATGATGATGAGATTTAGTTTGTCAATATTTGTTATAAATACTAATCAAGACCAGGATGATTAATTTTTTTTATTTGGGTTCTTATTTAGGTATGGAATACAAGTCAACATCCTATCGAAAAGCCTGAATTTTCAAAGAATATGAAAAAGTTTTCTTGGAAGTACACTCAGTTTTCGCAGTTTAACGAGTCAGATACTTTATTATTGGTCTCAGGTGTGCTTTTTGGACTTCACTCTACCTCGGGAGAGATTGCAATCTTCAGTTTGAAAGGCAATACAAAATAAACATTAGTGTATCGAATTAAAAAATTATCTTGAGTACTAACATAATTAATACGATTTTAATATTTGTTTTTAATTGAAATAGATGATTTTCGTTTGGAATGTCGAGTTATGAGCAAACCCTATGATATATTTGGTACATGGTATTCTGATATGTTCTTCCTCTCTGGAAACCTCCAATGGTTGGGAAATATGGTCAGCAAAACTATAATATGGTTAAACAAAGCTTCACAGGTAAGTGTGTGTCCTGAATTATTATTAGTAATACACAATAGTATGCATAATTACAAGTTTATAAATATTATATTGTTTTTAATAATTAGGAAAGTGAATCCGAACATACAGCTATAATGAATGAGATGTATCGTTTTTATAACCCAAAAGGTATTGCTATCAAATCGTTTATCATTAGTCCAATGTAATTCAATTTTGAGCTCTTTGCACACGTACTGTTTATTAATGAAAATATTTTATTCCCGACAGCTTCGTCCGTTCGATCTATTATTGTCGCTAACTGTGTTGAATTGGAATCCCCCTCTGATGAATCCGCTTCCTCTAGTGTATCCAATAATATAAACCATAAACAAGAGGATCATGCGGATGATCTGGAAAATTCAGATGTCCGTGTAGGAAATCCACCTTCCAGTTTACCATTGGAGAGAGATTTAATTAGCATCAATTCTCGTGGTGTCAAAGGAACTCTTCAAGGGGCATTTCAGAATTGGAAACCACTTGACAACGTGGCGGACATTGATTATACACAGGAATATCACAGTAATACACATAAAGATACTCAAGCGGTCATAAAGAATCCAAAGTCTCCCACGAAGAGACGTGTTGCATCAATAACTGACCTTAGTGGTGAAGATCCTGATAGACTACAACAATGCAGTTCTAAAACGATGTTAGCGGATTTAAGTATTCCATCGACATCCAAAGAAGTACAACAAATACTAGAGTCAAGTCTTAATCCTGATAACCTTTTGGACGAATTTGATCTTTCAGCAAAAAAACAGAAAACTGATTCATTGCAAGATGGTAAATGATTGAAATGTATTACTTATGTTATGTTAATGAAAATATGACTATAGCTTAACAAGTTAAATATTGTTGTAGATAACTCGTCAAAGGAGCAATCCAGTTCTCCTAGTCCAGTACTCGGGACACCTACAACTCCTGATAATGAAGACGAAGTCTTAGATATGAGAGAAAAATTGTTAATTTTTACCTGTGGGTCTGAAACGTACACTCCTCACCAGATCGGTTTCAAACGAATACACCCTATGAAATTCAAGGGGAGAATTGATCCAGGTCCTAGCCTCCGTGAAAGAATCGAACAGCATAAACGACAAAAACAACTAGAAGCTGATGGATATCAGGAAGAACAGGTTGATTGGTCTAATTTCTCCAGAGTGGCCGATCGATTTGATCAGGTATATTTGGTGATCGTTTTCCTTTTTAATTGGTCAAGCAAATGAAACTTACGCTAATAATATCGCTTTATGATTCTTAAGATTGATTGCGTCCTGGATCTTCATGGTCATGTCATAGGTATGACATTATCTCCTGACCACCGTTATCTCTATGTAAACAGTCGACCATGGCCGGGAGGCTATGAGATATCAAACCCATTGGATCCTCCTCCGATTGCACAAGAGATCGATATCCACGTTATTGATCTTACAACTCTACGGTAATTATTAACAAACAAGATACATGTGTTTCGATAACGTTAAAATTTTATAATTATGTTTCTTTATGACATGTAGGATTTTGGTGTATGATTATATTTGTGTTTACAGGCAAGTGGGGATGATGAGACGGGCTCATCGGGCATATACTCCTAATGAAGAATGCTTCTTTATATTTCTGGATGCTTGTGACTTATACTTGGCCAGTGGGGCGGAGGATAAGCATGGTTATCTCTGGGATCGACAGTATGGAATTTCATTGATGAAATTACCTCACCAAGATGTAGTCAATTCCGTTGCATTCAATCCTGTCGATTCGCAAATGCTAGTGTCGGTTTCTGACGACCACACAGTCAAGGTATTCAATTAAAAAAAATCATTATGATGAATGCTGTATTAAAGTATTGAATGTAAAAATAATGAGCTCTGAGCTGAGATAGGTAATAGTAATCAACAGTGATTTAATTTTCAATGCAGATATGGAGATCAAAAAGTCAATGCAGGAAACTCGGTTTGGATGTCAATCAATTGAATCAGGGCACGGAACTCTATATGAGAGGTCGTACGCAAATGTCAACGTCTGCATCCGCACCGTTGTAGTAATTTTTTATAAAGACTTGTTATCAGAATTTGATTCTGAGATTTAAAATGTAAGTTACGGAAACGCATTTATAACCCAATTTTGTCTTTTCACTGGTGGTGCTGATCGTTTAATTAAACTAATCGTCCTGTATTATTACAATCAATTCGAAACGTAAGTAAATAGAAAAAATCAGTACTAATTACACGTACCTAGAGTAGAATAATAGTATTTAACACCGTAAATTATCTATTCGTTAACTCATTGATCCAATTTGGCGATTTGTGATGAACTATTGACAACTCGTCAATCTTGGACATTTACTCAGAATAAAATGAAATTAATGAACGTTAAAAACATCGTTTCAAAAAAGTGTTTTAGTTTGAATTAGAATTCAGAGTTGTATGTAACCTCGCATAACTCACACCTATGGGTATATTCTGCAGTTTTCCTTGGTTTTAGGAATATTTGTAAACTTTTAATCTAATGTATAGTTTATGAACACATGATCTTACTTTAAACATTGATTATGAAGCTTTGTTTTGACCCTGAAATGAGATGCAATAGAGTTGTTAGACATTTAGTTATTTTTTGTGACAATACTAAGTAGTTTTTTTTTACTTTTACTCAATGAGCACATTATAACAGTTGAAAATCACTTTTTTGGGTTTATCGGTTAAGATTGGCATTACATGTTCGTCAATAATAATTACTCATGTAGATTTAGTTTATAGTTCATAATATAGCGTATTTATTGTTTTTACATATTATAGTCGTAGCGTTGCTTATTCAGCCTCCATATTGGGCCTTTTCTTTTCTAAATAGCGCATAGCGATAACTGCACAGTTGATAAATTGTAATACTCGACCAAAGCGTACGATACTTGTACACTTTTGACACTTTGACACATGCATAATTAGTAGCAAAGTTGCATGAATGTGCTAAATTATGATAACGGGGGAACAGACGGCGGGGGAGGTGGTGGAGGTGTGTTACGAACTTCAACATGACCATAGCATTGAGAACATTCGTCATCAGTGTCGGAAGAAGATTCGCCAAAAACATGAGGCTTCTTGTATACACAGCAACCTGCAAAATGACAAATACATTTGTAAGTTGCTTATTAGCGGACCCTAAATGTTAAACAACTTTTGTATAGTTATTATTCTATAATTGTCCAATTATGATCAGTTGATCACATACATTTTGATTTCTTCTTGTTCATGTGTTCATTGTCCACAGTTTCCTGGGTCCATACTACTTTCTTCTTTTTCTTCGGTTTTTTTAAAACAAGTCGAACAGTGGATGATGATTCTTGTGCCTATATAAAAGATGAACATAATGTTAGTTTCGAATCGAAGTATGCACCTCATAAAACCTCAAGTGGCGTAAATTGCGCCTATGCAATCTATGCAGCGCATAGGGGCCCCCAATTTATAGTTACACCAAGCTCAACTTTATATTATACTCATATAGTTAAGGAAAATTGTAAGAATGCTAAAGAAATAATAATAATAATAATAATAGAGAAATAGCACGCATTTTAGGAAATTAGATTGCAAGTAAATAAAACTGTCTTTCAAAACTCCAAATGGAGATGACGATGAAGGGGTTAGGATAGTTAGGAAATAAATTAATGACGACCAACTTACAATACGCGGCTCGGCCTGAAGGGTAACCACTGTAGTCGAATGTGAAGGGGCAACTGTTTCCGTCATTTGGTCCGCCATCATATTTTCGAAACGAAGCAAAATATTAAAATATTATCAGTCCGTTTGGCGTTTTCAGACTTACATCTATTTCAAACGAACCAAGAATATCCCAAAAATGTTCTTGTTCTGCAGTTGTGAAGTTGTGATGTGACTATTTAAATGTGGAATGTTATTTCGAATTTGAACACTTGACAAGCGTTCAACTGGCCAATATTTATTTTATTACAAAGTATACAAAGCGTCACTTGCAGACTTGCACTGCATTTAGACAGTACAAATGTTGTAACCGATTATTGAAACACAAAAAATTGTTTTTAAAACTTTTTATTTTTTATTATCTTGCACTTAATTGTTTAATCGTGTAAACTGTTTGATTATCATATTTTGTCGTGTTTTTGAACAGTTTTTGAACATTCAACATTTATCAAAATTACCAAGCTGGTTTTTTCTGTGCTGCTGCAAATGCAGTCTACATTATATTGGTGCATTAAAAAAAATATAAATGCATCCCGTTGAATTTCCCGCTTATGGATTACCGGCTCTTCATTCAGCTTCAGGTTTCTCTTTCTGGCTCTCTATACGTTCAAATAAATTATTTTTATGTAAATCAAAATCTTCATTCAGGCATAAGATTAAGATTAATGAAATATTTTATAAATATCAAATAATTTTTAGCTAAAAACTGTAACAATGTTTCAAAGTCTATTGATCCTTTCATTGGCGATTTTGGATTTTGTTTCTCTCTATCTATTCTAATCGAAAGAACGTAAAAAATAGAGTCGAATGAAAGTTGGAAACTATAGTTGTGTTATGATTATGATTATGATGAATAATTGTCCGGGTGAGACCTTGAATTCAATGAAAAAGTGAAAAAAATGATTATTACCAAGTAATACGAGTTAGTATTTTATTGGGTAAATAAGTAATCTGGAAAGCTTTATTTTGTACTAGGGCCTTGACCAAATGTGTTTTCTAAATAAAATAAATAAGCACAATAGAGCATTAATATGAATAAATAAATTCGAAACTCGCATTCTGGTGGGATGAAGGTACGTAAAGATACATTATAAAGTGGGGTACATTAAAATAGGATTAGGAATACACTGATTAAAGTTACGAGTAATTATACAGGAACCTTGGTGGGTTTTTATAAGTTCAATTGCGCAACTAACAATTAATTCTTTAGAGCTACAGTTTTGAATTTGTGTCACTAACCAATGGTTTGAGAAAGGAAACTTCCCGTTTATAAACATTCGGAAGTAAAGCTACTAGAGTTACATGAGTAACCAAAGCTGTCAAACCCCACAGATCAACTGTTTGGGAATCATTATGAACATGAACATTAAGATTTTTATACACTGGCATCGCTACATTAAATCTACCATTTGATGACTCCTCCCAGTTTTTCGGATCACATAAATGTTCCAATGTTACAGTAAAAGCGTGGTCCACTTCTCCAGGGTTTATTTTCATTTTCGTCGGGTCAACTTTCATGAGTCCATGGACAAACCCTAACACAGGTGTAACTCCCATACTTGAAGAAATTGTAGGAAAATCCCTCAAAAGAGTCCAGACTTCTACTTTTCCTCGTTTTAGGCCTAATTCCTCTTCTGTTTCACGAAGAGCTGTTACAATTGGGGAACCACAATCTTCTGGTTCTGCAGCTCCTCCAGGGAACGATATTTCCCCTCGATGCCTTGATAAGTTAAGCGATCGGAGATTGAACAGGAGGGATGGCCTTCCTAAGATGTCGTAGCACAACGGAACGAGTACTGCTGCTTTCTTGAACTTGGAATCATCTTTTGGAAACATGTACTGACAGTTGTCTCGGTCTAATTTACAATATTCAATAGTTCTTGCTTTATTTTCGGGGGAGAAAGCTTCATTCCAGTCGAAAGTAATTGTGGCTGTGGTAGCTGTCATGGTTCGAATCTTTAGATGTAGCTTATTACACGATGCTGGACATCGACGGGCAATAATCATATTCTGTACTCCTAGTCTGAAACAAACAAAAACACACAATAATTAAAATTGCGTAATCCCCTGCCTTCACTTCACACACTTAAATCGTGATTAGATTAAGTTTTTTGATAAAAAATATATATTGATACTTATCTAAAATAATTACGAAACATTTTTCATTACCTTAGACCTTAAATTTTCCACACCACACCTCGATGTAACCCCACAATTAATTACTCCTTTTATTTCCCTTGTTGTTTTGTTACAACAAAAAATGTTTCTCTATAGCACAATTCAATTTATCATTTACAAATATTGAATATTTATTGCTGGCACATTCAAAAATGTTATCACGAAATTAAGCTCCCAATTTAATCCTTTCAGAAATACTGAATACCTCGATTTTGTTAATAATAATTAAATATTGCACGAAAAGAGAAGTCGTTTTTGGGGTTGAATAATAAAAAATGTTTCATTAATTTAAAGTTAATAATTCATTTAGTTTTAGTGACTAGATTTCAATTCTTTACAATTATTTATTTGATCAGACTTTACCGCAATATTAGATTTCACACGCGGAATAACAGCAGGAAGTGCAGTGTAGTCTCAGACTCTCAATTCGGTCTGTTTTGCACTGCAGTTGCAGGCTAATGCACAACGACGTCTCTTTTCTCCCTGGAACGAACGGATTTAATGAGCGAGGATTAGTTAATGAAGGGTAACTTGCGACAATTGGTTGTCTTTTTTAATGCCTGTAATCCGCAATAGTAATTAATTATAAATACTAAAACATTTTTCTGTAGCTATAATTTATAATAATTAATAATATTTAATATTTCTTTGTGTTCCAAACAACTATAAATTACAATTTTGATAGAAAATATTAGAGATCGGACCATTCATTTCATTTTTTGCCAATAAATGAAATGATAACTTTTTGAAATGAAATGAAATGATTTTTTGTGAAAACGAAATGAAAAATGTATTTATAAATACATTGTTAATTTAAATAAAATGAAATGATTTGAAAAATTAAATGAAAATAAAATAAATGAAATGAATTCTTTATGAAATGAAAAATGGTTAAATAAATGAAATGATCCGACCTCTAGAAAATAAACAGTGAGTAGAATACCACTGTTTATTACACTAGACGAATTAATTAATTGGTTACGATTTGTGATATCTTATCTTTGTGATTTGATTAGATTGCCAATTGGTCACCCGATCCATCTGAAATACTAATACAAACTTAATAAACTGTACCTACTGTACAAAGTACTACAATTACTAGAGCAAGGAAAGGCAGGCATTTGCCTATTCTATACGTTACTTGCTATCACGCCAACACTCCGTATTTACACGTTT
>JAQFYB010005462.1:0-14021 GCA_034694085.1 Pogonognathellus longicornis | reverse complement strand
GCCCTTGCTAGCCGTTTTGCCCTTTTTTGCCAGCCGGCTGGGCAAAAACAATTTAAGCCGGCAAAAATCGAACTCTGGTTGGAGGTAATTATTAGTATTACATACTCTTATCTGTACTTTAGCTATACACGGTCCAAGTAATAATACATGTCTGTCTATTGCCCACCTATATAAACACTGCTATAAAATATGTACTTTAGTTTTACAAAGGTTTACCTTGGCATACTATAATTTAGTATTAAATCAATAATTTATGGCAGAAATTGAAATTAGCGTAGTTTGGTTTATAATAGGAGCTGGACTAAGCTTCCGGGCTGAAAGTACCGAAAACTATGATAATGGAGACGAATGTTTTGACGGTTTTTAATGTCGAACAAACTGGCTAACCAGAGATAGATAACTCAATTCCACAAAGAGACTTTCAATGACAACAATGCTCCAGGGGAAAATGTTTTATCCCAGAGAGAAAGAAAGTTTTCACATTTTCATGGCTGAACAACAACCCACTCGCTCTCCTGTGTGTGTGCAAAGAACCCACACAATACCTAAAAAGGACGGCTAAATAGCAACCATGTAAATGTGTTATATTGTAACAAGCATATTACCGAGTGTAGTGTGTACGTATAGGATGTATTTGAAGAGCAAAGTAAAACTTTGAGTTTTGTTTGTAAGTCCGGCTCATTTTAGTATAACATAAATAAATACTAAACTAATGTATAGCACACTGCGTGTATAATAGGGGTATGCATAGCAGAGGTATATTAGCTAGTACTTTTGGTTTGCTCTAAGGTAAATCTATCTTTAAGTTGAGTACACAATAATCTACGTAAGTGAGTGTACTGTACACTTGCATACATAATATATGTATTTTAATATGCACAGCTCAGAACAACATCAAAGCCTGAAACCACAAAAGTATCAAAAAGCAGCAGCAACAGTAGTAAATAGAAAGCTTGTCTGTGTAATGATAATAAAACTCATCCTGTGTACTACTTTTACCAGAGATATTGTTAGTTAAGTTGCATACTATTTGCAAAAGACGAGACACAAGATAAAATAACATCAAATGTAACATAACAGAACAACAGTAAAGCTTGAAATGATGATGACGACGATGATGATGTCTCTATGTTGGTTTACATTGCGATCCTTACCACTCATACTCCACTACTAAGAGGATACTACACGATGCTAGTATTAGATCTACTTGTACCATCCTAGTATTCTCTTTTTAGTTTAAAGATACAAATCCCTACACTCAAACCATATAATATATCCTTTCTATCACAATAATAATAACATTATCACTGCTACTATACACTTTTACATTATTATACGTATATTACCTAAGAAGTCTATATACATTATCTTTAACAACACAATATGAATATACGTACGTAACATTAATATTACTATCAAACCATGCAAATACAATAGAAACTTGCTCATCTCCCATATTATCATTCCTCCTTCTATTTCCTCTCTATACTGTCTATACTAGCACAAATATTCTCACAATACATACATTTTCTATACAAAACCACCACGGCCGTATCCAAAAATCGATTTCGGGTGGCCAAACTGTAAACATGAGGTACATATGTATCAATAATCGCGCGTAGCGCGAAAAATTTAAGCAAATTTAGGCCAAAATCAACCTAAAATGCATCAAATTCGCGCGTAACACAAAAAATTTAGCGATTTTTTGCTCTTTCAGGGCAAAATAACCTCTCTTTTTGGAATTTCAGGGGGAGGGGGGAATTGCCCCATTACCTACCCCCTGAATACGGGCATGAACAACACCAAATATAGCGTTATGCACGAAATAATACACTCTGATCAAAGCATAATATTACATAGTACACAGTATATAAACCTAATCTACGTCTACGTACTAAGTAAAACTAAAACTAGCTTTAAACCATAATATGTATATTTATAATATACTAGTTTACATTTAAATCTGTATATTTTGTATATGCTGTATGCATGCACACAGATACATACACATCACAACATGAACAATTCCTTTAGTATTTCTCAAGGTTTGCCGTTGTTGTATTTGTATCTGTAAGGAATAGTGCAGTTGTGGTATTAGCAGTCATCGCGTCTCGTTTGATTATACAAACTGCATGTAAGTATATGTACATGTATGCCATATATGTATATTTACTGCTTCTGTTAGTACTTACACCATTGTTAAAAGGATTTCTCAAGTTTACATAACAAAACGGGAACATCACATATGAATGTATACTTAGCTGAGAGATACGTAGTAAGTATGTAGCATTAAATAAGGAGAAAGAGAGAGAGTTAGAGAAAACCACAAAATACAAAAGCAAGTTCACTTGGTGTATTATTTCAGTGTGTCTCGGATGCCTTGTCTGTCTCTCATGTTTTGTTATGTTCTTATTATGTTACGTTTTACGTACACACACAGTTCTGTTCTCATGGCGGATCAATTCTAAGAGAAAGGCAGTCAACTTGCATTGTATATATACACAAGAAGAACATACAGAGAAAGAGAGTCAATTCTGGAACGAGAAATACTAACAGCCTAGCACTAGGATTGCATTGGTGCTACTTGTACACTCAACTTCAGGGACAGACAGATAGCATTTCTCCATTATGACTTCCATTTAGCTACTTCATTCAGTAAACGATAGGAAAGGACTCGAGTCGTTGTTCAGAGGAGAATATGAACTTTTGAAAGGTTGAAGTGACAGAAGCCAACAAAGAGCCAACAACAAGCACATGTCATTTCGTGGCTAAAATATCAAAAGTTGTTGGGTCCTATGGTGCATTTAGGTACTAGTACATCATAATATAACATAATACTTCTTACTGTAGTATGTAGCGTGTTATGAGTATTATTTTATAGTAGTAAAAAGTAAGTATATATTGAGAGACTCTCTCTCTCACAGTTCACATTGAGAATATAAAGAGAAAGACTGACGCAATGAGATCTCAAGAGAGTGTTTGCCCTCTGGCAACCAAACCACAGTAATAAAGACAGAGTTGTCTTTCATATCTCGTACAGTTCAGTTGTACACTGTCAGTACGTTAAACAACAACACGGCAAACAAAACTATTTCAAACTAACTACAAACTTTTTCACATAATAATCAAATCCGCCTATCAGCACACAATCAGTTGTGCAAACTAACTAACAACTACCTAAGTATCAACTATGAACTAACAATAAACAACTATGAGCAGAATAACTTAAAATTGGATTTATGGAAATCAAAATGGAAAAAAATATCTTGGTTTATCATTTGTTTATACACCTTGTGGAAAATGATTTCATCTAAAAAATTGTACTACTCCATCTTAGAACAGGTAGTGTATTTCAACATTTGTTTTCATTGTGCAAGATTTCACTTTTCATGTAACTCAATAATGCTCGTTAAAAAAGTGTACTGTGTCAATAATTGAAGTTCAATTAATAATTAATTAATTCGGTCAATTTTTGAAACCACAAGCGATAACAAAATTATAGAGCTTTACAATTTGGGGTTTTGCAATCATTTACGATTTCAAATCTACAATGTAAAAAACTTCTTGCTTTCGTATTTGCACACATGACCGACAATTTTTAAACCATGAAAATAGTGAAAATGAGTGTGTAAATAATGGAGATTTTTGAGCTGGACATTACCTTCTGATTTTAATTAAGTACGACTTTTGCTACTTTACAAGATTAACAAACTTCTAATGTACACACCTTTTATTAATGCAGAAAAACAAATTATATTATTGCAATACATAAAGGTAGCAGGTTAAACTTCAAAAATGATGTATCTAAAAATATTTTTAAGATAATAAGATGTAAACGTTTTTTTACAATTGTGATTGTAGTATAGTAAGTGCAAAGGAAATACACAGAGTTTGACTAAACCTACTCACCTACTTAGCAGACATTGTGCAATAATAAGCACTATAATAGTTAAAGAGCATTTGAGTAAAGTGAGATTCTTTGAGATTGCAAACGTGGTAGTTGACAACGTTTTAATGGACTGAGTAAGGAATTGGCGACGTGTCAAAATGTCTTGTTAAACTGTACGAACGTAACTTTTACTCTCTCTCTCTCTTTACAGAAATTTCTCTTTCATTCAGATAAAGAGTAGCAACGTAGGTATTCATTATACATTAGCAACATTACACATCAAGTGATATTATTCGATTACGAAGCTAGAGAGCTAGAGAGAGGCTCTTTATGTATAAATATAGCATTTCCACTTAGTATGTACCTATGCCGGTGTATAAGTAGTTTATATAGGTACCTGGGTACATTCATAGTATAAGTAAACAGGACTGAAAGTGAGAAAAATGACTACATGTTAAATGTGTGTTATATATTATGTGGATTTCTGGTTCTCATCCACATCCATGCCACAGTCTCCTTGTGTGACAAGACGCATTCAACATGAACACAATGCAACGAGAGATGGGAAGAGACACTTTTTTGCATTATGTCTTGACTGCTGGGTGCGCTAAAGCCAAAGAAGCAATTCAGCGTGTAAAAAAGATAGTCTCGTCGGGACTGATGTAGTGAGTGGTGTGTGTAATCGTCATGTGTGTAGTGTAATAGGTAGGAGGATGTAGTCGTAAGTACGAATGGGAGAAAACCGAGCTGTTACTATTGTAATGTAGTAATGTAATAATGTAAGACTAAGACAGGGATGGAATACCATGCCAGAAAAGGAAGATCCAATTCATTCCTATATTTTTCCATTTTATTTCGATATATTATATTATTATATACATATACCTAGACCATAGGGATACACATACAACATACTCACAAGTTTATACCAAGTTACTATTATGGTACATTACACCACATCACACAAGGAAAAAAGTATTTTCTGGCTCACTTCCTCTTTTTGAATCCTTTCATTCACACCCACATTACAAGGCAACTTTTAATTTGCTAAGGAAAAAAGAGACATCTCAGTTTCCCATCCCGTGTCTTGTCGACTCTGGAATTCGTTCCAATTTACTTTGAGAAATGAGTGGACACAGAGATATGTACGTACAGACATGAAAATTCTTGTGGTTCTCATTTCAAAGCAGAATGTCTTTAACTAAAAGCATCTTAAGCGAAAATACTTTAGCTCTGACTCTCACACACAACATAGCAATGTGATGTGTGCACCTAGAGTATATACATTGCATTACATGTATACTCGCACTTTTAAACCACATAGCTGTATATGTATATGATGTTTCGACAGATAGTGCTTTTACTAACTACTAAAGCCGAATGACATGAAACGAACGACTGACCTACTAGCAGAATATTTGTACGCACGAAGCAGTTATTTGTACTAAACCATATTATCAGACCAAAACAACCAAACCACACTACCAGTACTTACTTTCTGTACTACAACCAACACTCTGCAATGAAATGTATATATCTTGACATTTCTATGTGTATAAATGCATTCACCGCTAGTATATATTTATATATGAGACATGCACGCATAGGTATGCAAGACAGGCGAAAAAGATTGAGAGAAAGAGAGTGTTAGGGCAGCTACTGCAAAATGGCAACTACTATGTAGAAAATAGAAAGGCACACAGTTGAGAATGGTGACTGGAATGATGTATCAAGAAAAAGGGACGGAAAGATGAGTAGTAGTCTTAGCTCATAAATAAATACACGAAGGAGTGTGTACGAGTGAATCGAGAGTAATAGGAAAATGTGGTATGTTCTGCTATGATATGCTGTGGCATGTAATCAGATGGTAAGCACATGGGTGTTGACATGTTCTGTTGCCTATAGCGAAAACATGTAGTAAATCTTCCAATTTCTTCCGTAGGACTGTGTAGGCAATAATTTTCCTTTGCCAAGCTAAGGGACATGACTCGGCTCAACTGCAGAACACTACACACGACAAGACGACTCTAACTGACGACAAAATTCATGAGGCGACACTAAAACTTAACTTAAACCAAAACTTAAACGTCCTAGTCTGGAGATTTACCGCGATCCCAACATGTCTTCGTAAAAAGCTTCTATATACAGACACTGATACACACAAGTAACCAAAACCAAGCCAGGCATAGCCTATTGGAACACATACATTCTACTTTGTCCAAGTGTGTCGTGTCGAGTATTAGTGTAGTAACAGTAACGCTGGTGTTTTTAAATTGTACATACATCCATCCATGCATACATACACATACATTCTTTATATTTTAGATACATATACACACATTATAAGATACAGTAAAAATATATCTGATTTGCAAAAGACTCCGTTTGTATATAATACGTATTAGTAGCTACAGAAACTACTGAAGCAGCGGAAAACAAAACACGAGTAGTAGTTCAGCAGTGAAAAACGAATCAGAGCAAGAAAAAGTCGACTAGGGTCGTAATGCTAAAAGTCTACAAGGATGCATTGCATGTATACCTTTACTAGGATACAACTCATGTTTTTCTACTACATATGTACAACGAGTACAGCTCACCAGCTCCAACTCACTGCATTTACAAGTGAAAACGAAGAAAAACTGCAATGAAATGAGAAGCATGAGCTATGTGGAAGGCAAACGCTAAGTTATGTCTTGACTTGCTGGCCTGACTGCGACTACTGTGTTTCGTTCTCGTGAGTCGAGTGGATTCAAGATTCTTTCGAAGAAATCTCTCTCATTGCTAATATACAGTTTTGTAGGAGTAGCCCTACAATAAATAAATATAGTACTCTTGAGGTACATGCTGTACATGCACTCTTTTCCCTGTTCTTTTAACATAGGATCTATGTATAAGGATACGTATAAGATTATCCTATTCGTATTTGTATTTACTATTACTCTTTTCTCTCTCTCTCTCTCTCTGATGTGAAATTCCACAAAGCAAATGCCATTACATAATTCTCTCTTATTTCTGACTCCACTTGCTTCTGCTTGTTGTAGTAGACTTGAATGTTTCAACAAAACAGAGTACTTATGGTATTGTATTTATATAACCAATACTGCACATAGCAATCCTATGTAGTACTATGTACAACGCTTCTTCTTTTAACTGCACAGAAATATGTGGCTGTAAATAAAACGTGAAGTTTTGTGTTCACACAGACACACACAAGTACATTGTAAAGAATAACTATTTGTATTTTACTATGCGTGTAATGTCTTTAGTGTATTTACAGCATACAACGAAAAACAGTCGTTCTGGTGTGGTGAATGAAGAGTGGAAATATATTTCTTTCTTGCTCTACTGTGTTGACGGGCTGAACCACTTGAAATAATCTATAGCTGCAATCAGACTGAATGCTCAGGTGCGAAATGGCTTTTTTGTTCTGGATGAGGAATTTCATGGGAAGTTTCCAAAGGAAATAGTCTGGTGATGAGATGAGATTATTCTACTTATTCCACTGACATTGACAAGAAGAGTCGTTTTCAACACTCCGCCTCCTTATATATCTTTATACGAGTTTTGCTCCAACAGAAATCTGATACTAATTACTATTAGAAGGCAATCAAGATCATATCATGATCAGGGATATCAAATTCGCTCTTGAGCATTTATTAACTTTTTCAAAGACACAGACTCTTCCACTGGTACTACCACTATACTATATTACGCTCTTAATTATTCAATAAATTAATTCTAAAGCTATAGAGATATACTATGCGCACCATACAGAGTTCTATATATACCAAGATACAGCAATTTAATGAAAATCCGGTATTGCCAGCTTATATCAAGCTTTTTATGTACCCAATATGTAGTTCTACTACCTATTAAATTAACAGAATGTACATATCAAGTTATGAAGAAGTAATATGAGTTTTTTGAATATTGTACGTGCAAATCAAGGTTGGAATGTAAATAAATCTTGTAAAAAGATGAAGACAGATTAGGATTAGAGCTATATGTACTTAGATACTTAGATGAAATTACCAATTTATTGCCTAAAACTTGTGAACTGCCTACTGACTTAGTTTGTGAGAGATGAAAGGCGCTGTGTTGACTTCTTGACTTGTATTCATCACGCAGCCCTCAAAAATTGGAAGTAATAACACGCAACAAGAGCTCAAATTAAAGAGTAAATAATAAATACATGGATTTTTGTAATATGTAAGTGTATCTTATCATCTTCCTCCTTTCCTCCTCCTCCTCCTCTCTCGATCTCACTCGCTTGCTCCTTAGTATTTAATTGGAATCCTTTCTGAGCTCTTTAAGAAAAGCTCATTGACTGAATTTCATCTCGTCTGCGCTTTCATTTCAGCTGTCTTGAACGTACATGTATTTATATAAATACGAACCATTCCTCTTTTCATTTCTTTGAGCTTTGAGATGGCCTCCCAAGTCAAGACCTTAAGGTCTACTACGTTGTATAGTTGTTAATTGCATGCGTTTGCATGATATCCTTTTTACAAAGCAAGTATCAGTCCATATCCCATTTCTTTCCTCTCTAGTCCAGAGCTAAGCTTAATTTTGAAAGAAGCCGATGTCTTTGAAAAAGAAGCGACTACTATGACTTTACTCCATGTATGAATGTGTATTTTTAAACACACACACACACACGACACTTAAATATATATCCCTCAGCTGTAGCATACTACACTACGATAATGCTACACATATCCGTAGTATTAAGCAAAGAACTACTTAAGTATATGTAAGAATTAGAGAAAGGGTGCAATCAAATTAAGCACATAAAAGTTAGCAATACTATGCGTTCTGCGTTTTATCCTATGTTCCATTTGACTGTAGACTTTAAGTGTTGTAAGTTTAGATTAAAATCGCTCATGCATAGCAAGGTTTTTTAAATTCAACGTTTTCTCAGAAATTCAGCTATTCAGTTTCAACATTTTTCTCTCGTTTCATGGTCTATAGCAGTATTGTAGTTCACCATTTTATATTTTTATTCTTAGAACTACCTACTTTATTACACTTTTAAAATCTGCTATATTAAATTATAAAACCATAATTTTAGTTTCGCTATAATCTGATCTGCACACATGTTAATGTATTTTTTAATACTGTCAAAAGATTCTACTTCAATATCACAGTGGTTGTACACACTTTAGATTATTATTTAATTCCTAATGAATTCTTTTCAGTATTACTATAGGTAAATTTGCACCGCAAAAAAATCAATGATGATATTAAATGTTAATATTTACTTAGGGATGGAGTGCTAGTAAAATTAGTTCAATGTTTGACCTCCAGCAATTTCTATTCATAATTACTACATTGTTAAAAATTAATACCCTACTGACATTGAGTAAATCTTGGAGAGTACTAATACATTTTTGTGTGTACTACTAATATTCTACATATGTGCACATAATATAATAATTGTATTAATATAAGCGGATAAAAAAAGAATGTTTTGTGATCCGAGTTTAATCATAGGGCAACTATGTGAAATGAAACGATGTGACCGTCAGCCTTCTACTCCTCCTTGGACTACTAAACAAAACACCTTTAATTCCACAAGTACAACTACAACTAACATGCACATACTAAAACTTGGCAGATCGCCGCCCACTCAATCTGCTTATCAAAAGCCCTGCTGAACGTATTACGTTTTCTCTCTGAGTACTACTACATAACCGTATACAGGGTGTCATACAGCAATTACCCCTCCAACAAAATACCAAAAAAGAGAATATTTTGCCCTATAAGAACGAAAAAATGCAAAGTTTTTTTTTACATTAATGTTGGCAATTTGCCCAAATTTTTTGCGCTTTGCGCGATTATTGTCTCATTTGCACCTTATGTTTGAATTTTGCTTCCACCGAAATCGATTTCTTGATACGGACTTGTGCTACCATTAGTGTATTTATTTGTACTACCATTTTAGTGTATTTGTATGCCGAATATAATCTAAGAGTTGGTATTAGTACAGAACACTGCTTCACAGAAGTGTATGGACTTCCCTCAGACGACAAAGGAGAGTTAAGCCAAGAGGCAAGCTATAAGGAATCGAAACCAAGTGAAGAAGCACAGCATAAGTAATATGAAATAAGAAGGTGCAACCTTCTTTCTCTTCCCTGCGGTTTGAGTTCAACTAAAGTTTAATGACGGTTCCTAATCACAACAAATTACCACATTTCAAACATATGCTCCATTCCCTAGACTTTTAGTAGTGTGTTGTAGAGCAAGGAAGATCAGCTTTACGTTATTTACTGTGTGTATAAGTAGAAACGCACTAAATGTACAAAAGCTGCCCATGCCCTTTCCTCCTTTTTTCATCTTCCCCTTCTTCTTCTTCTTCGTTTTCCTTGTCGGAACTTATAGTTACGCCAAGCAAAGCGATTTCGGCTCTGTTGTGTGTTGTAATGAAAGACCCTCTCTATTCTTACAGCGATTCCTCTTACTAATTAAATATCAATTTGGGTGAAAGGTTTTCTCTTTTCTGAGGCGTAGGTTATCCTTCAGTTCAATTCGATCCACCCCCTCTTTGAAATACCATTAATTTTCTTATGCTACATTAACATCACTCACAATATGCATTACTGTTCTATAACCAGTATTTTACAAAGCAGCTTTACTCACAGCACCTACATATTTACGGTGTAAAAACTAGTTTAATTTTCTTGATAATCTCTTGTATGCAATGGAAAACAAATTACAATTCATTTTCTATAAAAATTGTCCCGTAAAATTATTTTCAGATTATTTTGACTATTTCTAAAGATTTTGCTGTACATTTGCATACCTTATACTGTGCAGTACACCAGTAGTACTTGTAACAGTAAAAACTTGTAACAGTAAAAACGATATTATTGGGTATTGCAATTTACAAATACCTAAAGTGAAAATTGTAATCTAGATTTCAAGGTTTATCATCTATTTCATCAGATTGCTGATCTATGTAGTGACAAGCAGCTAATGTAATATGTTACTGTCAAATCGAATAATTGGTACATACAGTACAAAAACTCTGACTTAAAAAATTGTGGAAATATTGTATAGTATGTTTGAGATGAGATGAGTATTCGTCAAAAGAGCGAGCTGAGGAATTAGGTGCTGTAAAAGTGATTGCTTTTATACACATCAAGTTATTATTCTTTAGTGAGTATTCCCACATGAATAATAAATAACCTACCTTGGTAGTCATATGTTTGGCGAATTGCGCACAAATTTTAGTGTTAGGTAGGAATAGCTACTGATGTAATACAGGAGCTGTGATTTAAGTACAAATATTCGTCGCAGTTGTATATAGTTAAAGATAGGAAAGGCGGGCTGTCATGTTATTATTATATAGACGTCAGTCAGAGAGTAGTAGGTGCACATACACAGACATGGTGAAACCACGTCAAATCAAAGATATGGTGTAACATATGAAATGGGATACTTGACTCTGACTGACTGCGGCATAGAAAGTTGGAAACTTACATTCAATTCACCAACATGGCGAGTCATGAGAAAATATTACTTAGGAGTATAACTGGAAAAGGTAAATGCATAATGGCCACAAGGATGGAGATAGCGACTAGTAGATTTCAGGCAAACTGGACTGCTCCACTCTTCTGGAGTGAGTAATACACAGTGAAACTAATACACGAAGTGCTGCACACATTGAAAGAGAGGATATGAGAGAGATACGTTTAATGTAACGTACGAGAACATGACAGAGCAGGATGAGAGAACCGGAAAGCCGATGGACAAGTCCATTAATTCTCGCAGACAGCTTGCAACGTTATAGAAGGACATACTACAAGTTTATATTGAACAGATCTTTATACACAAAGGTAACTAGTACAAATGTATCAAGGAACGAACGTGTGTTATATTGTTAGTGCGCGGAAAATAACGAAACTAGAGCAGATGAGTCCGAATAAATCCAAATTGTAACTAAGCAAATGCATTTATATATATACAAATAATATCTCTGGCATAATATTGCCTGCCTGCAATATCATGCCTCACGGCACATGGCTCGTATCATAACACGTTAGTTTTACATAGACAAATGGCATTCATAAGCTTATCTTTGAGTATCATCGGAGTGTGAAGGCAAAATGTGTGTAAGTTCCTAAGTTCACGAGAAAATTACACAGTAGTGTATGTGTGTAGTAAAGGCTTTTATGTGAAATTCCAATCTAGCTGTATAACGACTGATTGTAGCCCGACTGCATTTCTTTTAGGTGTCAAATTCCACACTGAGTGAGATGAGAGGGTGATAAAATCTATTACTGTCCTCTTCTGTCCGAAAGTGAATTCATAATCTTCCCAGTGTGCTTTTTCCTTTATTGTCAGTATAAAAGGTGAACATATCAACACGGAATGCACTGCTATAAAATATTAGACACTCTGTGTATATATTGCTTTTATTGCATGATATTATATTACTAGCTGTGTGTTTAATGTGAGTGGGCGAGTTTTCTGTATATATACATACAGATACATAGAAGAACAATCTTTTTCACACCTTTGAGTGTCCAATCCACTGTTATCATGTCAGTGTGTATGTCATGTCTTTATATCACTAATAGAAGATTAGGTGCTGCTGTATCTGTATCTGCATAGTGGTAGAGCATCTGGAAAATGACCATTTCCATTTCACTAGGCCATGAAAATATTAAAATAGCAGCTGGCTCGGATCTCGGGTTCGCCTTGATTCGACTACTACTTACCCACACCCACTGAACACCAGCAGTCGGATCGTATATGTAACAGATTTACTCATTTAAAACTAGGCTACCAGCAAACCAACACAATATGGGTTCGAAACTAGTGCAAAAGCAAATGTAATTAATTTTCTCGTAGTTTAATACCTAGCTATCATGTATGTACGTGTATGTAAACATTGTACACGTTCAAGTATGTATGCCAGAGAGGATGAGAGAGTGAGAGTGCACATGTACAGATAGAAATGACTTTGTCGTATACATATATTTGTAATAAGTATAATGAATAGTACTTAACTTACTTACAAGCTTTACTATCATGCTGTATGATGGTGTGCATGCATTAATTTTGAATGTGTAATGTTTTGAAAGCATCACTCTATAATTCAGGATTACGCTTTTTCACTTGACTTACTAGTTGAAAGACGGGAGCATAGTACAATAGTCTTGTCTGCTGTCAACACAGTTGGATTTAGGAATTATAAAAGTAAAGCTCAAGAGGGTTTTGTCACCCGTGGGCGAATTAATTAGGTTATACATATATAGTACCACTCACCACCGCTTTATTTACAAAAGACACACTGAGTAATTCACTTAAGAGAAAGAAAAGATGTATAGTGCCAACTGTGTGTGTGCACAGTGTAGACCTATATATACGCGTGTGCAAGTTACACCGACAATAAGTAAGTAGTTTAGAAGCATACACTGTACATAGTGTTACCATTATAAATTACTAACCTAGACAACAACAGTAAGGAATAAGGAGGACTTCTGTTTTTAAGTCTTTTACGACTTTACTAAATTCACTGTATTGTATATGAGGCTTGTCAGTGGCAATTAAATATAGAACCTTCTTCCAGTGAATTATGTCGTGTGTGTTTGTAAAAGTTATTAACGTTACCTCTACTAACTAATGTGTGTTTGAAATTTATTTTTTCCTTTCTGTGTTGTTTGTAAATCATTTTTTCTACATGCAGTTTCCATTGTAAGTATTATTCTTGTTTGTATTTACCATTCTTTCTCTCAAAACAGAAAATCTTTAAAAAAAAGGCACCGTATATACATACGGCAAGCAAGGCACAGCAAGATCCCATTTTCATTTGATAAATGTAATCGTTCTGTTTGAAAGTCAACACAATTCAGTAGAAAGAAACTTGATTACCAACTCTGCAGTGGTACTATTATTACTGACATTTACCTTTACGCTTCTTTTCTTACTATACGCATATAATGAACAAAGACGATTTCGTACTTAAATTCGTTAAGTTTTTCTATTCAGAATGATGGCGTAATGTAGTATTGTACTTTAAGTGATATACTATACTGTGTACGTAATATAATACAGCGTGTCCAGTTGAGAATGTCCCATAGGACATTTACATGGGGTAGACTAGTCCCTTAATTAGACCTTTTTA
>JAQFYB010005461.1:0-14022 GCA_034694085.1 Pogonognathellus longicornis | reverse complement strand
GATCGTTCAAATTCACAATAAATTCTTAACTCGCAGAAATTTAACAGATTTTCCCTCGGAGCATTTGAAGAGCCCCACTGAATTTGAAACCTCAACTGCAGGGAAAATATCATCTAAAGAGACATCACATCTAGAAATATTATAATTCCATTTTCATCCTTCCAAGTATTTCAGCATTAATTCTACACAATTCCCTTCCAAAATAAGCAGTATTTATTTAGCACACTGTGTTTTATTCAGAATTTCCAGAGTGAGTCCCATAAATCAGTTTAACGTAATGGAAAAAAATGCAGATTTTTTAACTACATATCAAAAAATTGTTTTGATGCATCATATACCTATATGACAATGTATTATTGGTGTATTGTGTATAAAGGTGGGGATGCATACTTAAGTCAAATAAATTTAATGAAAAATGTGTGGCTGAGTTAAATGGAGACAATTAAGCGGACATGGACACATATGCGTGTATGTGTGTGACTCAAGGGGAAAGTCAATGTACTCCTGCATTGTGCGTTTTATGGTAGCTATGTAGCAGAAACAAATTTAATGCAAAACTGTCTGAGTGTCTTGTTCGTGCAACGAGGGGATTGGTATTTTATTTTGTGGTGGAGCGTCTGAGTATCTGGTTATAGCATTTCTACAACGAAAATACGTTTCATTGCTAATAGCCTCAGCTCTTTCATAAGTATTTGTTATCTTTGGCCACATATTATTATACAGACTTTAAATCCGGTTGAATGAACAATGCATCCATAAGTCTCAAAAGAGCGTTATAGTATACCTAGGTGCAATGTGTTAAATGTATTAGTATGTGAAATGATTGGAAGTATAGAAACACTAGCGGTGGATTTGACAATCGATTAATAATTCACGAATGACATGTTTCACATTTACACGATTTGTATTTCAGGACTCAAGCTCCTATCTCTGTCTTTTCTGATGCTAAAAAACAAGGTGAGGAATAAAGCGAGCAAATTGGAGCTTTATTGTGTCTGGCTTGTGTCACGCCACAGGGCTTTAATTTTAACTACAAGAATGACGAGTCTATAGTAATTACACAAAATAATCCTCTGTCTCTCTAAATTCCCTGTGTAGCATCATGAATTCCCATAATTCAACCTGCACATATTATTAAAATACTGTATTAACAAAATTCATACAGGGTTTCGCACGAACCGGATTAATTGCTAATGAGCTGATGGAAATATAGAATCGCATTTCTTTTTAATTGAAAACCAATTCAATTCAAAGAGCAAATTGCCAAAATGATTAACACAAAATATAATATTTAATAGAAAAACAATCAAAACCCGAACAGTATATTTTGCTACATAAACTTTTATAAATAAAAATCTCAAAGAGTTTACTTTTAAATTTGTAAAATCTGGTTTTATTTTTATTTTCCAGGAACATTGCGGAGGCTAAAAAATTGACTGGAATGGAAAATGTAAATTAGAAACCTTGGTTTTGTTTGTGGAGTACATTTACTTTACGAGGTACTAACGGACCTTGTCATTTCCTTTGGTCATGTTTCAGAGTATTATTATTGTCTTGTCTGTTAGTGGCTTTGTCGCTTGAAAATTCACTTTTCCATAATAAGCCATCTATACAAACTCTTATTGTCTCATACATACTTTGTAAGTAGTAACACAATGTAGCAGAAAGTGCTACTTACACACGGAAAAGCCATTTGTACCGAAAGCATTCACTACTATACAATTCAAAATGAATATGACACAAAACACAAGTGCGAAACACATACCTATCTGTAATTCTAAAATATTAACCTTTGCTCTGCGTATAGCACTGAAGCTGCACAAGTGCGAAAGTCAAAGCTGACACGGACTTTTCTACAAATTAGTTAATACACGTCTCTAAATATTGCAATTCTACTATGTATAGTTATTATTATTACACACCTAGCCACTAATAATAATACTTAGTAAAAATTCACAAATAAATTCACACATGAGTTATTTATAGAAGCAATAATGTATATAGTATTTACCCTTTAGTTGCATGATTTAATTCCATGTGGAGAAACTCTGTGGGGTTTGGAGCAGCTCTTTTATAAGAGCTTTGTATTTTGTGCTCAGGTTAATTTAAACTGATTAGTCGAAATGAATGCATGACATGTCGCACATGTTTTGGCACGCGTGTTATTCCCACACAATGGACGCCGATGTGTTTTGTCTTGTCAATTAGCACCACATAACTAAAATACGCTCTACCCTTTTCTGCTACTAGAAGACCAAAATAATTAATCTTGTTCCTTGTAAAGGCATTCTGCATTCCTTTTCGTCCATTGTACACCTTGTCAGTGCAATTAAGCTCAAATGTGTGTGCCTTGTAATAAAATCACTTTTTCCTCATACAAAACGTTCACATACAAAGCTCAAAGACAATCGCCACACTTTAGCCAAAAATAGTCTTCTCCTACAACAAACATCGTTCAAGTATAAAAGAATCGAGTGTTTCAAACCCGGCGAATATATTTCAGTGTATTTGTGGTTAGTAAATTTCCTTTGCACGTCCCACAATATCCCTTATACACTCTAATATATAAGTACTAAGCAATAATATTAATAAATCTCATTGAGAATGGAAATTGGAATTACTTACTGCATTTCCTATATAGGAGTTCGAGTTAAGTGGTTGTGAGTGGAGTAAAGAAAAAATTAATAATGCACACTGCTAAAGACTTAGTTCATAAATGCACATACATATAAACCATTTATTTTATGTCCAGGGCAATCAACTCGCAGCAAAATCCTAAGTAAAACTATATAGCATTTTTACTATAGCTATAGCATAATTTATGTTCTAAAAATTCTTTATCATATATTATATTTATATACGGGTTAATTCTACGAAACACACAATGTAAGCAAATAGTATTTATTTATTGGTCTAATTAATTAATACCTAAGTGGAATTTACATAATGTACAATTTATAGCTTGGAAGAATCCATTGGACTTTGCAACGCTTTAAATACTCTTAAAAATAAATTAAATATTAAATGCCATGTGTTTGCAAAAATTGTTTTCATTAGAGGTCATTCATCCTTTGTTTCATTTTTACGTCACAAGATTGCTATAGGACAGCAGAATCAAGAGTTTGTATCATTTTTGATATTGACATTATACGCTATACAAACACTACAACGTGTATTGGCACCAGAGCAGTTAAATTGCAATTAAAATTAAACTTGAATTGTCACAGGCTCTTGACTCTTCTCCATTAAACATTCCCAGTCATTTTATTGACGAACTCACAATATTCTCCAACAATATACACAGCACTTGCGTTATACGGCTGATACATAGACATAGCGTTGCTTATTAAAGTTATGATGTAAACGTATACGTTTGTATCAAATAATTGCAATTAGAGTATTACAAGACAAAAGTTGATATAACAAGCTGCTCTCCATCTTCAGCTGTACTGTTGTTACTTTCTGACTACAATGTAAAAGGTTAAGAACCTTTTTGCAAGGGACTTCCTTATGCATATTCCATTTAATGAATACGAAATGAACGTCTATAGTTTTTAGATATGTGTACAATATTCCAATAAACTAAACGAGTGAAGTTATTTGAGAGAATCCATTGAAACACGGCAATGCACTCTTAAAAAGTAATTTAATTATCTCTTTGTATTATTTATAAGCACGACATTGGGTATTATACGTTTCCTGATAAATGTAAATCAGTATTTCCTATAATGTAGTTCTTACATCTTATACAAGAGCAATGCTCTTTCTCAGCATTCAAATCAGTCAATGAAATTCCTCTTAAATCGTAACTCTTTCAAAAACAGAAAACTAAGTTATACAGATAGTTCATATAGTACCCAGTTATAATACGAAAAGTTACAATTAAAGGTATGTATATCGTCGGGTTCACCGTCAAGCGAAACAATGACGCACACTTTTTAACCATGTTCCATATTTCCGTGTTTTACAGTTTACCTATCTATATATAAAGTATTATAAGTAAAATACATTTACAAATTGGTAATTTGTTTATGTAGTAATAAAATGTAAGATACGTGTCACACAACACGGATTCTTATCTCATTTGAAGATTACCATCTCAATAACTGCCAATAAATTGACACAGGAACATTGGAATGAGTTATTGAGACACGTTTTCATTTTTATAATTATTGCTGTACAAAACTAACCAGTTTCGTCAAGTTGAGAATTTTTCTTCATTAATATGTACAATACTTTTATATGTTTTATAAATACTTTTACCTTAGGCTGCATTTTCAACGTAAAAAGTCATTTAACGTTCATTAATATTTTTTTTGTAAAAACTCATTGATTAGAAATTGGAGACTTACTGGATTGCTTTTATTACGTCGCACTATATTTTATTGACACCTACCTTAGTGCTACCTTACGTACTACGTAAGTAAAATTCAAGTAGTGAAATAAAATAAAAACAGCAGGTGCAAAAATTCTCTTCCTCAGGAAGGCAAGCAACGTGTTTACAAAAACGTGTTTTGCGTTGTATGAACCTACTGTGCTATTCACTTAGTGGTTTATTAACCCAAAGCTCGCATTGTTTCTGCCCTGAGCAATGACTACAAGAAAATTACCGTTAAAAGATAAAGAGATAGGCGCAACAATGCAAAGAGAAGAACATTCACAGACTACACTTTTTCACAACACAAGGATTTTCTTTCGCCTTGCCATTACTTACTTACTTTCCTGTCCTGTCAGTCGTCCACCTATTACAACCAGCAGAACGAGACGTGCGTTGTGTGTCTAATGTCTGCAAAGGAGTTGCAAATGCCCCGGGCTCAAATTCCCATCATTTCTCTCGTCATCCATTCACTTTTCGTAACAACGCAACACATCTTTGTTTCGTCTCAAACTACATAAAAACATTACTCCCCACAAAACAATCCCACATAACATCGTGTGCGTCTATTACAACTCTATAACGTTATAATAATATCAGATATACTCTAACTGCACGTTAAAACACATAAAAATAATTCCCACACCTATACACACAACTAGGTACGTACATAGAGCGAGATTAAAATAAAATCTTATAGTGAAACTTCTTTAATCCTCTATGCCTTTACATTTAGGAAGCCAGGAGCTGTAAAACTCTTGTGAAATACTTTTACGAAAATTTCTTTCATTTCAAGGTAGAAACAGAGTGGCGGTGTTTCTAATGGTGTCGCTGGTTTCACTTTTGCTTTGGGTTGATTTAAACTCTAAAAGCATTTGTTCATGTCAAAGCTCCCGCTTAACAATAACAATAAGACTAGTAATAAGAAAAGGAGAATGGAATAACAAAAGCTCGTTTAATCCTCGCGAAATCCAATTACTTAAATTAAAAGTCAACCCAAATTGCAAAAATGCATTTACTCGTTCATGAACTTTGTAGCAATTTCCTTAAGTTGACTTTTCTCATTTTCTATATATTGTCCCTCTGTAATTAATTGTACATGCTATACATGCCTTAAATAATTAATGTACGGCATGCACAATTCATATGGTAATAATTAAATACTCGTATTATATTGTAGTGCTAGATGCACAAGTTATTATTATAAATGTGGGAAAAGGAAGGCGTTGTTTGTGTGGTGCATCATCGTGTCGCGATCGTTTCACGTGTTTTCATTAAACTTGACATGAATTTTTCCATAGTCTTTGTTTCTTTGTCAACAACTCACAGAAATGAGCGTGCAAAATTAAAAGAACTGCATACATGCACACAAAACCTAATGAAATAACTCGGACACATTGTGTACATTGTATATAGATATATTATAGACATGAAAATCGCAAGTAAAAAATGCGCTTTGTAGTTTTGTGTTGTATATTATGGATGTTGAAAGTTTAGTTAGTGATTGTCCTGTCGGTGTAATGTCTTGGTATGAATGTACATTACTTATTTTCTCATTTACATAGATGCACCACATGAGTAGCAATATAGCTGTGTCGTGGAGTGTAATGTAATTGCACAGTTACAAGAGTATACTGGTTGTACTACGAAACAGCATGTAACTAATAGCTGTAGAGTACATAGGCACATAGAAGTGTTGTGTAGCAGAGGAATGTTAATCTAAAGGTCATTTACCCATACGACGTATACACCACACACTACATCACACATACACATTTTAATGGGATAGGACATAGAAAGAGAGAGAGAGAGGATCTGTATGTAAATTTATGTGACTAATAACTAAATGTACAGTATTCCTATAAATGCTCCATTACAGTTTCTAAATGCATGCAACATAATATTTCATGCTATGAGTATCGAAAATCAAAATTAGTGTGTGTTATTTGTCAAACCACGTCACTAAATGCATATAAATTTTATATGGTGAATTATACCAACAGGAATTTTTACGGAGATAATTAGAGCAGCTACAAAAATATCTTTGGAATTCAACGTTTAAAATTAAACGGGGATAATGACAACCAGCGTTTATTTTATTTACCTTGTCCGTTTGATTTTCCCGTAAATTAAGCTTTGGTATATGTAAACTACATTGTATTTTGTGTATATCAATTGCAGATACTGGTTTAGTATATTCACCTTGTTGACTAAAAGTTAAAAAGTCATTTTACTATTAATATTAAATGGTTTGGCAAAACTTTGTACTTGTAAAGTGTAGGTATAGCAGAGCACACAGGCAATTTAATGGCAGAAGTACAAAGACCATACCTAAGTTCAAAAAGTTACAGGGCGAAATAAATAATAAGGAAGGAGGATGATGCATCTTTCAGACTCAACTATGTGTGACTATCATGCACTTTATATGCACAGTAAACAAATAATAATTGACGTGTTAGGAAATGAGTGCAAATTATTATGACATTACGAATTCTGGTAAATGACATGTCGTCATTTTTAGATATGTAGGCGTGACTTGCACATAGATGCATTTTACAATGAATAAATATACGCAACTATTTTGGAAATAACATTTATATGCACACATGCAATCATTTTTAACTTCCTTGTTTCTTACAACGCAAATTACGACTTTCAAGTTCAATAAATATCATTAACTTAAAACTTGCAATAAAAATCAAATTAGGGCAAATTATTGCTATCATACATTAAAACTGACATTAACTTAGAAAAGTCCTTTCTACTAACAATAAGTGAAACAATATAATAAAAACGAAACAACGAAACATTAAAATATTTATTAGTCTAATAAAATACATTCAGCCTGTATCAGTCTATTTACAAGTATGGATAACAATTATAATTATTTATTTTCAATGTTGACTTAAGTCTAGCCAAGAGTTGTGTACATCCCATGCATTCTGGAGTAGGAAGTTCAGTTGAATTTCTATTAGCCATTTCTGGTTACGTGCCACCTCCTATAAATAATATTTTAAAATGACGCCTTATAATATAGACATTTCTTCTAAAGTGATCCGCTTAGATTACATGTATACATATATACCTATCTGTGTATATGTACATACTAAGTAATATGAGTCAACGTGCAGGACAAAAACAAAATAACACGAATTAGTTATTAATTATGCATCTGCTGTCTGTAGCAGTCACAGTCCTGTGTGTTTGTGCCGTGCCCGAACAAAATATTTTTATGTATTGTGAATCTGGCAATGCTAATAATTTTAATATCAATGGAATCTTTTATAGCACCGTCTGTGCATAATTAATAGATATAGAATTATATTCGGTGCACTGATACTGTTATACGTGTGGTGACATTCTACCAAAAAAAGTAGCTGTATGTGGAGCATTGTAATAGCGATCTGCATATGTGCCCATTCAAAACCAAAACAGGACTCCGAATTAATTAATATGATTAATCTGGAAAGCATAAATATACCTAACAGAGAAATGCACTTCATACACTGCAGACATTCATAATTCAGCAGCATTCCTTGTGAATTAGAATAAAAATAGCGTGGCATAGACATCTTTTGTTGTACACTTATACATATAGTAGGTGTAGTGTAGGAATAAGGTTTTGAGGAGTATGTGTATTAGTGATATAAATTATTATAGTGGGAATATGAATGATAGTGCTACACTATTATTTGTGTCTCTGCTGCGTACGCACTGTAAAATTGTATAGTTCAGCCACACACACATTTTGAAGAGCTTTCGGTTGGGCTTAAAAGCTTTTTGTGTGTTTAGTTTGCGTTTGACTGTTGGATACTTTTGTATAAAATATTATAGTAGGGCGAGTGGTGTGCATAGAGCTACATAGAGAGGCATTGAGTTATAGGGAAGTATAGGAGAGATGTGTGTTACGCTATAATGCTATGCTAGGGGTCAATGGCACTGGATTCGGATTCTACTGCTCTACTACACAACACAATCATCACATACGACACACGACCAACAAACTCTCGCACCAACCAACCAACCCAACCAAAACGTAATGAGACACTCAACGACAAGAAATATCAATTCAAACACTCAGCTCTTCGACTTACATTAGCCAGCTTAAATACTCAACAAAAACAACATGTTATGCCGCAGCTCTTAACATTTGCAAGTGTCGCAATGTCATAATGTCCTTATTAATACTCAACAAAATAATAACAACAATAAATAATGATATCATCACCATCACCAACTAACAACATTTTTAAATTACACACAAGATAGTATAATGCACTTAGAATTCCCATACCAATTTCTAAGGTGTCTACAAAAAATTTGAGATTTTTTTCATATTTTCTTTAAATGATTTACTAACGGAGCGATAGAAATTGCTTAAAAATTCACTAGGACATTAACCTGCTGCACAAATTATTTAAAAACTATTTAATGACTGCATATATGTATCGTACATTGCTTGTCCAAAATGCTTGTCCTGTTTGTACCTCTGCGACGCACACATATCGGTTTTGAATACATGTACAGATACCTATAGGAAAATTAAATGATAAATAAAGGTGCTGCGTACGCAGCTCAGGTACGCAGAACATTAAAGTCGAACTTAAACTTGAAACTTAGTTTGAACTTACATGCTAAGGTATTGTAAGTGATTAATTTTTGAACCTATGTATGACACATGGACTGTCCATCTTTAAATTATTGAAAGGTTCTTTACATGAAATGTTGTTTACACAAAGTACTTATCCCGATATAGGTACAACATTATTTATTCGCTGATTTATAGCGTAGTACATACGAATACATTATGATGTAAATGACCCTTATTGATTTCTTGGTATATTGAGGAGCTCCACAATTTATCAACGTTGTAGGTACCTAACTATGCTACAAGCTACATAGTGTGTTTTCTCTTACAGGAAACAGAATAACCATAATATATGGAAATTTAAATGTCAATTTATTTCATAGCAGCAACGGAATTTGTTGAAATAATGCTGCTGTAATTACAATGCTGTTAATGTACGACAAGAGGCCGTAGTAATATACAGCTACTAATTTTACACATAACTGAGAATAGCACACTATTGTATTGCCGAGATTATTATTTGCCTCGGAAATAAATGCTAGAATTTATATTCAAAATAAGAGAAGCCACAGAAAATGATTAACGTTGTGCATAGACTAAATATACCTAAGTAGCAAAGCAACGATAGCGGTTACCCGACTTGTTTACTGTAATCATCTACAATGTTAATGCATTATAGTGGGTAATAATAACTGGCCTTGTTAAAAACATTTATACATTAATCAATATTCTATTCCATATTAAATGGTTATGCTAATATTCTCGAGGAGGCTTATTCGCCTTGACCTCTACACTCTGTAAAAAGAAATTGTTTTCGTGAGTTCATTATTATTTAAATAATTTTTCTTCAAAATTAATCACATTTTCATATTTTCGACTTTTATAGCTTGACTTGATAATTGATGCATACCTACCTACAATTAAGCTAAAGCTATTTGGCGACATCTTTATAAGTAGCGTTATATTGTACACGTGGAAATGTTTGTGCAGAGTTGAAAGAATTGTTTTCAACCGAAGAAGCAGCCCATACATCACAGGACATTTTGATTCGGTTGACAATGACATTCTGTTCGAAAATACTTTTATATACGTACGTGTTTCATAGGCACGGATTAGGGAACAGTTATAATTATATGTACATGACAGAATCCCATTACATATAGCAAACATTGTGTAAATGGTATGGTGTTTTATATTTGGATGAAAAGGAAGTATTGTATAATACAGTTGCTAGTAGTACTTGCTGGTGCTGGTTGTTCGCAGAGAGTACAAACAGCCCAATGTGACGATCTATTAATAAACACATTGACATTAGTGGAGAGAGACAGCGAGGTGGTCCATTCATCCAATAATTCATCCACCTCACCACCAACACCAACTCAAAATACGAAACTAACGTCATGTCATCAAAAACACGCCAACCATCCTCCTTGTTTTCCACTAACTGGGATTCTCTTATGTACATACAATTTACATTTCACAAAGAAATACTAACATTATCACATAAAAATACAACGGCAATGACACTACACTTTGTTATCCAATTTCCTCGAATTTGATTTCCGTTAAGCGTTGATTTTAATTAAATACATTACGCTTGTTTTGCTAATCATATTTTACTTTGCTATTAGTTTTTGTGCTATTAATGTGGTCTCCTCCCCACATACAACACTCTAGCCACTAATCAGAAAATATTATAACCCTAATGATGCTCTTGAAATTATTAACGTCTATATACTGTTCTTTGCCAACGTAATATTATTACGTTTTTCGTATATGTGTAGATTATTTCATGTAGAGTGTAATCCGTGTGTCAGGGTGTTTAAATTTCCATACTTCAAACCAACCACACTTTGTGACAACACGAAATATATGCAGAAATAAAAGCTTTGTGTTCGAATTCAACCTAATGCTCACTTTGACTAATCCTGACTAATTAACTAATCTTCTGCTTCCCACTACTTTTCCTTTCACTCTATGCATCGCATCAAAATTTCAACAACACTCTCGAACTATTACCCACGTAAGGCAATTCCAATATGAAATTGACATTGCATCTACACTTCTTGAACAACAATTAAAAGTATGTTTTGGTGAAATGTTTTTGTACTTTTGGGTGTCCTGTCTTTTCTAAGATTTTTAAAGCAATTTATTTGAAAAATAAGAAAATGGAGTTATTTTAAAAAACACGGTGCGATAAATTGTGAAGAGGTTTGATATTTAGGATGGGTGAACACAGATTGTAATGTCATGTTGTGAATAAAATATTGTGTGTATGTGACATGAGTGTGGACTGTGACTGGGACGAAGGTATGTGAGTTTATTTGAGTTCACGGGCCTTTAATTATAGCATCAACATATTATACAGCAACTACATACAACTACGCCATGTGTAGACAATCCAGGCCTTGCCCTTCACAATTCCTTTCGATTATTGCACTGATTATAATATTACTATAAATATAAATGCACGCTCCCTCATTGTTCCTCTCCAACACCAACAACTATCATCATCCTGTCTCTACACACAAATAATTCCTTCGTGCCATCAGATGCCTAATACATGTACATACGCTATACCATTTTGTATGTACTGTATAGACAACTTGCTTTGGTTTGGTAAGACTCCAGCAAAAGAAAGAAGGCTCGATTGGATGATGGCGAGTGGCTGTGCCAAGCTGAGTGAACTCCGTCACATTCCGTTCCGTTCATTTCGGATAATTTAATTGCACCTTTTTCTTTTCCACCACACTTTCTCAACTTTGATCGAAAACTAAAGGACTATACTATGTGTGTATGTACCAACTATAAAAATCTTTCTCTGTACTCTGTACGTCTTATCCATCAACTTAAATAATCTTCCCTCCTTCAAAAAATAAAAAAATATTCCCGTTTGTGAGAATCCGATTTTTGCAACAGGATTTCTTTTCGATTGAGTTAGTGTCTTGTTTTGTCATTATAGTCTTCCCACTGTGACTCTAAGTGACATTTTCTAAAGCACTACATCACTACAAGAGCGTTTTTGCTGAAAATAGCGGCGAATGCATGCAAATGACAAAGAAACGTTTATTACGGCAAAAAATGTATTCGGAGACAGATTCTGCAAGGGCAAGGCGGAAAAACTGATTCGTCAAGTCAACAAAAGAGAAAGGATCAAAGAACTCAGAACGATGGACGCCAACTGAACTCATTTTGTTCCATCCTTCAACTTAAACCCGCTTCAACGACTAACGCTATACCATATTTATGCTTCCGAAGTGTGCAACCGGAGAATATCAAGCAGGACTTTCAGATCCTGCTTTGTGCATCTACAGCTTTGTATTTTGAAGACTCATACTTCCTACTAATCCCTTTATTGCAAATATTTTTATCAAAAACTATCGTAGTATCTTCCAAACTTATTATTTTCTTTCCCTTTTATTTATTTTTCGCAAATTGCATTCCGTTTAGCTCATTGTAAACTTTTTGTACTGTGTTGGATTTCTAGAAAGCTTAAAATGAAAGTTTTTCATTACAAACTCAAGAATTGTGTTTTTACTGCATAATTCCTACTAAATACTGAATACTGCAATACCAGGGAATGCAATTCGCAAAATGGTGTAAAAAAGGAAATCTAGGTACATCAAAGGGAAATACAAAACAGGAATATTACACCCTACCACTGCACAGTGCAATAATATCTGCATTATAACTACAAAAGTCTACTACAAACCTAGAAAATGGATTTTCTTGATTTGCATAAATACAGATATAGCTCACACCACACTACATGTAATATTACAACTCTTCCTTCAATATGACTAAAGCCTATAATACCAGAAAGTGCTGTAGTACAATATACCCATATAAATGAACTCTCCGTTAGTTTGATGCCATTGTCTTTTCCTCTCACGTAATCGTCATCATCATCAGCTGCCGGTGTGTTTCCAAATATATTGCCATTATTATACACAGCAATATGTAGACATTACATTATTGTATAGACTAGTAGGTATACAGAGACATGAAAATTATAGGAGTGTAAAGTTGCAGTCTCGGAAGACAAGTCAACTCTGAATTTATTTATAAAGGTTGAAAGAGGAGGAATGGTGTAGTGGAGTGTGCATGGAAGCATGTGGTGTGGCATACATATACATACTCCATACATACACAGGGAGTAGCAGCAGTTAAGTTGTAGGAGAGTATTAGGGCAGATATAGAAGATTTGTGTGAAGCGGTTCCTTCACCTCTGCAAAGAGGAGAAAGTCAACGAGAGTCAAGTTTAAACGGAAAACAGCAACTGGAAATGATCTCACAGAGAATAGCAGGAGTAGTAGATGTGGAAGATCACGACGGCATCCACAACCCAAAACAGCCGCAGCCAATGGAACTACATACATAACTATAGCAAAGCACATACTGACAGACATATTCTACAACTGCTAATCCCAAAAGACGAGTCAAAGTGCCATAAATCACCAATAGCACGCTCTGTCCTTATTATTATCATTCATCATACATCATTCATCATATTTTATATTAAATCGACTACCACCTTACACCTATACACCAACTCCCTTCTAAATACAAATAAGGCAAACAGAGAAAGCACCACCCCAATGCAAATACTCACTAATTATCATACCAACCTCAAATATGAGAGTGCACAATAATACTGTATGTAAGTCTAAGATAGAATAGCACAATATCATCATGCAGCATAAAATATGTAATTATGATATTTAGTACACTTAAGTAGGTATGTGTATTATATAGCAATTACAGAGACTACAGACTTTACAGAAAACACCTTTAATCTTTCACAATGTGAATCTAGGTATATATCTGTAAATGCATTTCTGCATGTCTATATAACCAAAGCTGTAGCTGCATTTTTCTTTTAGTTGCATAAGTTAAGTATTATATTGGACGTGTATAAAAACATTTTTATTGGCACTGCAGAATTTACCTTGAATTTTTTTATACAAATAGCACGGTTCGTTTACACACAGAAAAATAAGGGTCTTTTTTTGCCTTAGTATCTAGTAAATTTCCCCCCAAGACATACGTAACTATGCAC
>JAQFYB010005460.1:0-14023 GCA_034694085.1 Pogonognathellus longicornis | reverse complement strand
GTTACTAATGGCATGGCATTTGTTTGCATGTAATAAGATGAACGCGTATTTTTATACATTGTAATGTGGTTTGAGTGCAATAGTGCTATAATACTCCATCACGTCAAAACACACCATGCCCACAATATTACATGAATAGACACCACTTCAGATGGATATACCTTAACAATTTAAGCCCATCATCATTGCCAACCACCAACATCAAGCTCTACGGCATGGGAATGGGAATGGGACGAACACTGAATTCGTACTGTTCGTATATTTAGTATGCGAAAGCAAAACACACATGCACATGCACATCACTTACTACAAACAAGCGATGGAAAATAATACTCTTGAAAGACAGAAAGAGCGTTTGTGAAAAGAAAAACAAGCTTAGTAAACGAGGAGGAATCGATTTCCACTTTAGTTTTATAGACAAGACAATTTTACACTATGATCACGATCATGGAGAAAAAAAGGTTGAATTCATCCAAACGTATTGTCTATTGCCACATATTTCCATTTGTATTTCACCGTGCATGTAAAAAAGGAGTGGGTGCTGCTGGTACATTAGACTGTACTCCAATCATAAAATACATAACGGATTGCATGCTGGATTCAGTGTTCGGTGTGTTGTGTGTGTTTGTGTGTAAAAAGGCTTTTCGGTGTAATGAAGATTCCTTCTCATTCTGATCCCGTATGCTACGGTATGATATTGCAAGATTTTCCTTTCTTGACGCTCAAGAAAAGCTCATGATATGATAATACACACACGCTCCATATTTCTAAGATGTTGTTCAACATGTAGCAAATATATACGGAAGAAATGAAACACAATGAAAATACTTGTACTATTGTACTAGAAGTATAGCATTACCATAATATCATATACTGAGTAATGCAATATCGCATTATGGCATTGTCCTATTTCCTAGAGCAAACGACGATGCGGTATTCTTGTGTTTCAAAAGGCAGAGAAAAGGGAGAAAAAGCTGAATCATGAAATTATTTGGGATACTTACTTCTTTACTTTGCCCGGGACAACCATATACTACACACAATTGTGTATAAACTACAACACAATAGAAAAAACAGACGAGCAATGTATGTGCAATATTGACTAGTGTTAGTACATATAGAATGATGGTTGAAAATAAAAGGAAAGTCAATGGACCATTTCTTTAAGATGTAAATGTAGGAAATGTACTCGTGGAAGGAGTATACTACACTTCTATATGCAATAAGTTGCCATAAGATGGTTTATAGTTTACATGTATGATGTGTATGATGTGTGTGTATAGTAGTAGTCATGTATGTATGTATAAAACTGGAACTTCCACCACATCACTGATTTGGTGTCAACTACAACGTTCAACCATTTCAACTTTTCTTCATTTTAGCTCCCAGCTGAATTTTTCATAGGAACTTCTTCACAGGAATGACTTTCTGTCAGGGTTCACATACATACACCACACACACCGCAAGTGAAGAAGCTCCAACAGAACATAACACTCCATTCGCATGTATATATAGACACCTATACTACAAAGATAGCGATTCGAACAGAATATTATTACGAATGTTGTTCTGATTCCAGACACGTTTCCACATACGATGGAATAGAATATAGAAAGAGCTTTAGACTAAGCTCTTTTCCTTCCTCCTCGCCAGCTCCTCTTCAACATCATCATAACACATCAGCATCCCATTCTGAATGCACGAGCACCACACTACACGTACAAACGTACTTCTCCCGGTTCTCAGGTAGGTAGACTAACAAAACCATAGAGAGAACTCAAAATACATAGCTCAGAGTGTAGAGTCTCTTTGGATTGCCTTGACGATTCGACTTTGACACATTACACTCAAGCTGCAATCTGTATAGACGAGATTACCATGATGTCTTCTCGTAAAAACGCAACACTTCACCATTCGCGTAGTGATTTCCACGCACTACACATCTATTATCGTATAACCTACACAGACACGAGGAGCAATTTAACGCAATACAAGAATATAACCAGGGAGACTGTACACTACGTAATTACATTATGTAGGCACCCTTCGTAGTATTCTCAAGAGTAGCCATTTCAACCATTTCACCAAACTGTAACAGTGTACTTCGCAGTAAGTGAATGTTCTAATGTGTATATAATAATGAACTATTTAGTTATGCTCCCAACTGTTACGCTGGAGGGAAACTGTGACGAAACTCCTCTCAATGATCCACATTCAGGCAACATTCAATTCAGGAATTAATCTATCTCTATCTCAGTTCCTACTGTGCTATACACAGGATATATGTAAAGTGAGAATTTGATTTGCTTTATTTTCCTTAGTATTTTCCCAGTATTTTCCAAAAGTGATGGACTGTAATTGCATTAGTAAGGGTATAAGTACCCAATACATACATATTACATATAGCAATTTACGATGTCTGCTAAATTACTCATAGTAAAAACACAAGTACCTACTACTGGCAGAGGCAGGCCGTTTTGTTATGTTGTTTGCCGCAAAGTGTTATGTCCAGGATTACCCGAGGAAAATACTCTCCAAGTGATATACCGCCGTAATTGCATTACATAGATAGATCTTGTGTACATTTGCAACGGGTAGGAAGGACTACGGATAGTTACTAAAATATATTGGTAGATATAGAAATACAATGTACGGGCTTCCATATTTCTATATAGATACTTCTGTCCATTCTCGTATTCAGGGGGTGGGCAATAGGGCAATAGACTCCCCCCCCCCATTCAAAAAAGAGGTTATTTTGCCCTGATTTTGGCCTAAATTTGCTCAATTTTTTCGCGCTACGCGCCATTATTGATACATATTATGTACCTCATGTTTGGAGTTTGGCCCCCCGAAATCGATTTCTGGATACGGCTGTGCTTCTGTCTGTAGCTGTTTAGAGGATTGAATGACTTGTTGTGTTTGTTAGGCATTGTCCATATAGAGTAGATCGTGAAGTAAATATCGGAAGCGCTTGCATACAAAGTATTACACTTGTTTGTGAATGCCTTGAGTAGAATGTAATATTGTAACATTACTGTTGGCTACGAGATCGAAGTGAAATGGATGGACGGAGAGCATAAGTATATTAAGCCAATTTGTTGGATGTATTGCTGGGAGGGAGTAGGGAGAAAATGAAAGTTGTTTCCCATTTGACTACAGAATACAACTGACACTGACGGGCAAGAAATTTCAATATAAATATAAACAGAGCGATTGGATTGGATTGGAGAATAATGATTCGATTGGATGGGTTCTCTTAATAAGATGAATTGCCCCTCATCTGAATACATATTCATACATTATGCATTATGTGAAGTATACAGCTCACCAACCCTAAACTGGTGGGAAGGGATAAATATTCATATAGCCTGCAGTGAAATCAACTCGCAGATTTGATCGTACACCACAATCACCATTGAAATGATATGTACATTACATTACATTCGTGATACATGGAATAAGAGGAGATTTCATTTATAAATTCAAGTTGATACTGAATGCATCTTTTTATTGAGTAATATACAGATTCAGACAAGATACTTATTCTATGAACATACGTTTTACTAAGGGGGAACTTTGTAAAAAGTCTGTTTAAAAGGTTTTATCCAATTTCACCAATGGAATTTTCCCCATCATTGAGGTTGTACATATATAAATAAGTACCTCTAAATGTATGTGTGAAATATATAGCCTAAGAGGGAAAAGTCTTATTCATTTGTTTCTGATTTATCAAAATTATTGCCAACTGGTGAAGGAAATTGGTATTTGAGATTTTTATGTGATTTTTCATAGGATATTCATCGGATCCTGGAGCAAACTGCTCTCTCCCTGTAGAGGGAAGGGGAAACGCCAATTTGAGTCAAGATGAGTGATAAAATCTGATAATGTTCAACTTGAAAGAGGATAACTGGAAGAAGCATGTTGTTCAGTGCAATAGTCAAGTAGTATATAACACGGTGGTTTGCTTTTGCCCCTTTTACATACATACATACATAGTTAGTAGTAGCCTTCACTTTTCAAACACTACTACTGCTACTTTATCTACTTTGCCGACTGTTTCCAATTTAGTGGTCGAGATGAGGATGGGACTGTTTTCTTATTCCATAGAAGTGTGACTCTTTCAACTGACAAAGAATCGCTCAAAGACGTTCATTTTGATCTCTTTCCTGATGGTTCTCTTCACACCACTAACGTAAGCTAAAATAAATTGGACTGGAGCAAAATGTATGTATTTCCTCTACTAGGACATCCCCATTACCGTTTACCGATAGATTTACTTTCAAGTTTCAAGTTCTACAACACCTACACCGAAAAGGAATCTAGGATTGTCTTACAGTTACAAGCTCTCGAGTATAGCATCTGCAACAAACATTCGTAAAACTGATTCAATGCTGTAGAATTCAAATGCAATTCGAGGCGAGAGCGTTTCTGAAGTCGTGTAGTAGAGCATCATCAAGATTTAAACAAATGGTTCCTTAGTAGACAGGACTGAGACACTCTGAGATTGTTTTCATGACACTGAGATTTACAAGAGGCTTTCATCACTTTCTCATTAACAGTTCTCACTTTCATCCAAGAACCTCCATTTACTTTACTATGTTTCAACGAATTTGTTAATCTTTTCCATCCAACAACAACAACAGCACCGTCATCATCCCATTTCTTGGCTCGACTTTAATGATCTCTTTATCTCTACCCAGTTTTGTATTGATAATAACACAAGTAAGACTACTACACAGAAAACTGTATGTCTACTACCTACCGATGTTCCTTTTGCTTATACTTATAACATAACATTTGTTTACCATTTTTTCTCAACACATCTGCCCCATTACCGCCCAAAGCCTTTACAAAGTTCCGTATAAGGTCTGAAGCGAATTCAATTCTCACTCTGTAAATCAAAGTGTACAACAGCTCGGCGTGCCCCTCCGAATGCAAATATTATTTATTGCATGAGCATTTAAGGAAGGAATGAGTTTCTTATCCCTGTTACTCGTTCAGTCAAGCTTAAAATGAAGATTAGTTCATATCGTTATCTGTAGTGTGGCCGTCGTCTTAATTTCTTTACTTATCTGTCTGTTGTATGTATTTTAATACTCCTCCTCCTGTTCCTGGAAAGGAATCCAGTGGATAATTTAATCACCATTTCCACAGAAGAAAATAAACTATTGGAATCGTTCTTGCATTATAATCTTCCTTCCCATTAGTAGAATACGGTTGAAGAACTTGCACTTATTGTTAGCATGACTCTGCGTATAAACCTTTTAGTGTATATCGTAACGCTACTACTTTCCATATATAATTTAAGTGTCATTGCTAAAATCGTGTGCTCCTTCCGATCCCAACACAACCAGAAGCCTCGTGGAGACAGAGAGAGAGGGATTCTCAGAAAGTTTTTCGTTAGTGGCATGAGCAGAGCACATACAGAGTCGTTTCATTTTGGTGGGCAATCGTAGCATGTACGACTATTGTCTCTCTATCCACGTCTAATTGACTATAATATTATACGCACTAACGAACTAAACTAACTAAGCGCGCAATGCAGAAAAGAGTTGGTATGGAAAATATGATGGGGCATTTAACAAACAGCAATGCTCTTACTACCCGAACATCTATGAAAATTCAATTACTTCCTATAATAGAATTACGCAGAAACTTTCTTTAAGTATAAGAGCTATAAACTAAAGAGAGATGTACATACTACATGCCCACGTAATAATGCTGATATAAACCCAGTAGTGTATGCATAATCAGCTCACACACAACGAACAAAAATCGATTCAAGTATATATCAAGTCATTCAATTACAACTGCACGAGAATTTTTTCTCTCTCGAAAGTTTTAATCCATCATTTCAAAACTAACTAAACTAACTCAAAGTGAAAGTGGGTAGATAGACTTTAGAAATTAATGTGGATTAATTTTCATCTGAAGTACAGTTAATAATAGAATCCCAAGATAGTATATAGTATGTTTGAATATTTCCTCCAATTTGAATAACGGGCATTTTGAATCGCTTTTTATTTCCGCTTCCTTCTCCTACCATGCATGAGCACAATTACTTGATGAGAGTAAAAGGGAAGTTGTAGCATGGTAAAAATACAAAAAACTTTGTCTTCATTAAATTAGTTTACTAACATTAATCCTTCATTATTAAAAGTACCGTGTCCAGTAAACCATATTCAGAGTATACACATGATACAACCTTTATTATAGCTTTACATTATTCAACACACAAAGCAGAGAGCCGTACATCACACAAACTAAAAATGTTGTGAGTTTCCCTTTATGCACAAAGAATTTCTGTATCATTATCTTTGATGTATTACGTACTTTGCAAATGGACTGCCTACTTGTTCCATTCCATATAATTAGTAGCAAGTGAATATAACACATAATATAACACACTACACACACAAATGCTCATAATACTTGTATAATATAAATACTTAATAAATATACCACATTCTACTGTAATACTAATAATAAACGTATAGCAGTTGCCACGAGTAGAAACGAAAATAATAATAAAGTATGTATGTATGCATCCTGTATGGTCCTAAAATGATGATTGTAGCAATATACTACATATACCACCGAGGCTGTATTCAGGGGAGGGCAAAGGGGGCAATTATCCCCTCCGAAATCGGAAAAAAAATTATTTACCAAAAGAGTGCAAAAAATTGAGCTACAAGCGAATTTGACTTATCTGTATTTTGCATTGATTTTGGCCTAAAATAACTCAAATGTTTTGCGCTACGCGCGATAACAGACACTATTGTGCATCATGTTGGTATTTTTCCCCCTCCAAAATAGAATCCTAAATACGGTCTTGATAGCAACTTGCACGGATTTTTAATCTGGGTCTTTCGAGCAAATGCTAATGTGTGTTCTCATCAGTCTGGTCTGTTTCCCTAATACGCATAAACGAGACAGAGTAATATACCTACCTAATATTTATATCTGTGCTAGCTGCTAGTGCCACTGAATTGACTGCGTGTGTATTATAGAATGAAATGAAAACGAGCATCATTGCGGATTAAAATATGTTGTGGGATTGTGGTAGTGGCAGCCGTGTGGTGGTATATACAAGAACATTACTCTGTCCCATGTAGCATTATGACTGCTATTATCGCGAACACAAATCGTGCTGCGAGAGAAATAAACAAGGACTCTGCTCCGACATCGTACCACGTAGTTAATATTAGTGCTGCATTGCATAGGAGAAACAGAAAAATTAATTTCCGTTATAAATTAACTCTCAAATGTGGTTATGTCATTGTCATTGAGTGTTGGGATTAGCTCCACCATGCCAAGCCAATTACTGAGTTGAGCATCGTGCCGTGCACGGCGACAATTGTCATCCCCTGGCACAGTAGGCACAACAAATGAAACAACTCCAGACTATCACATTGTAAAGTTAAAGTTGCTTTTTTGAAAGTCGTCGTTTCAGTGTTAGTATACCTATAGTATGTATGGCATGGTATACACAAAGAGTTCTTCTGCACTCCACGAATTCAATTACTGGTCCACAGAAACAATTCCATAGGTACCTTTATTTTCATGTCACATTACTTAGGTTTAGTAGGTACATACACATAAAGCCAATATACCTACCTATAATACCTCTAAACACTTCAAATATGTGGCTCGCCATAAAATCTCATTTCTTGTTATTATATCTAACACAAAGCAGACAGAGACATAAAAGTGTGGTGCTACAGAGCAAATATTGAATTAAAGTCGTAATTACATGATGCCAAGACATTGAAAGAAAACAAGAATGTAAACAGAGAGATATGGCGTGAAGAATATCTGGAGCGTGTTTGGTTGATAATGTGGATATAGTGGGTGTTATTATCGGTAGAGTCCATTTGAGTGAGCACATGATCCTGAAATAGGAAAATTAGATTTTGAGGGTAAAAATCATGAAGTTTCCTACTCAAATTCAATTATTAAATGACTCTACGACAAAGACCAGGTTCAGTTTCCAGATTTGAGATCTCTGCTGGTCGTTAAATCCCTTTTTCTCTGGAAAGGCTGAGGAAACAGTAGAAACTACTTCTCTTCTTGTCAGAGGAGACTCAGGGCAGAATCTATGGCTGGATTATATCATAGCGTCTTGTTCAGCCAGCACCAAGTCAAGTCGAGTCAAGTCAAACCAAGCCAATCGCAATTTTCCATCCTTCTTCTACAACCTTACTTATATCCCTAGTCTGCTACACAGCACATACATAATGCTATCATTTCTATACGTGTATCTGTGTATAAAATGGAATCTCTCTATATTTTAGGTATCACTTGTAATAATACTAACACTCTCTGAGAAAAGCTTAGAAGTGTGCAGTGCACTGCTTTACTTTCTGCTGAACGAGGCGAGCGAAGGACTGATCTGCACTGAAACGGGAAGCCACACAAATGCTTGAGGTGTTTTCCTGTTTTCCTATTGTCTATTGTCGACAATATTCTGTCTCTCGCACTCATTTTCTGCAAGAGTTCCCTCAGCTTTCCCAGCTCTCTTTATGTAATGATATAATATACGAACCAGATTTACAGCCCTGTATAGAGTTACACATCTGTAATAATATAGAAACACGACCCAATCTTTCTCGACTGTCCTGCAGAATTCGAATTGACCTATTTCGACATTTACGCAAAAGACAAAATCCCACCTTCCATCCGCTTAAGTATTCCTGCTACTACTGTGTCGCAACAGACATCCAACTATTACCCGAGCCAAAACCACAATGTTATGGTGTCTTTATTTACTTCCAATTTAGCTATCTTATTCATTCTAGCCAATCTGTATTGGTAAAGGTAATGTATACACAAATATATACATTTCTCATTAAAACCTGTATACATATCCTTCACATTTTAATTACATGTATGTGCTGCTATTACACAATACACAGCTACTAAAACGCTTCCAAGCAGATACTAGATAAACAGATGTACACAAAATGCACTGCAGGACTCATAAGTAATTTCCAGGCTACTGACTAATAAATACAACATACAATTTGTGGCTACAAGGAAAATAAGACTTCCGTTCCTAATAACATGTAATATCATAATGGGTAGCTACTACACAAAACACGATATGATTACTCTCTAGTATGCTTTGTACTTTATGACTGTATTATTATCAGCACAAATTCATCTGAACAATATTAGACAAGTACCTACTATTATAGGGACTCAAAACTAATGGGACTCTGCTATCTTTGCAAATAAACAAATGGAATAACAATAGAAGCTACACAACGACTACCACTTTGTGTACTACATCGGATTTGCATTTGCACATTTTGTTTACATTGTCCCGTCGGTTCTTCTACGTAATAACCATTTAATGTAAAAGCATGCACATATATACTACAAGCACTAAAGCTACAAATAAAGATTGCATGCATAAAATGCGCATATAAAGATATAATGACTAGCATACATTGAACATTGAATGATACTACACACTACATCTTGAAATGAAGATTGTTTGCTGTACGAACACACATACATATAAAGCAGAATATCATGGTTAATAGGAATACATAGGAATAACTAACTGACCTGTATCCAAAACGGGAGATAAAATCCACAACAGGCAATAAGGGCACCGACGACGGACACCAAAGCCCAGAAAATTCCCAATGGACTGAGACTTGAGCCCATTCTTTCGAACTGTTATGTTTCCGTGTTTTACTTGCTGCAGGATTTACTATCGCACAAGTTAAACCACTCTGAAGAAGTTCAGTGATCTTACTTAACTGCTTTTTATTAGCGATGTATGTGTTGTGAGTGTATGGGACGATGCGATATGGTTGTCGTTGTTCACTACTACAGTACAGTTGAATTATTTCTTAATGCTTCTTTTATTACACGGAGAAGCTCATTTTTTATTATTCAACATGATATCACGAAAGTAAACTGTGAATCGACAAAACTAATGAGCTTAAATGATTTGACAGTCTGCGACTTACGTCCTGTGTATATCTTTATGTGTGTATGTGTGTACAGTTGAACTTGTTCCGTCAAATCAGTTGAGCTGTCAAAGACTCAAGACTGGCGAGATGGATGGGCAAGAACAAATGAACAGTTTGAAAACAAGCTGACTGAATGATGAACTGAATGAACTTATCTCAACTAGTACACAAGTAGTCAACTGAACTCTGGAGGAGTGCTAAGTTAAATAAGCCAAACAATAACCTTGATTGTTCATGTAGACTGTCAGTTTTCATTTTATCCGATGTACTCCACACTGACATAAGTTACGTTACGTTGCAGCCACCGACAAACGACAAACCTCCAGATGACACAATCTTGTATATTTTATAATGACTCCTGAATAGTAAGTAATACGGCAGACACTACTGAGTGGCAATTCAGAGTCTTCTTGGTGTAACTTAAAACGAGTGCATTTTCTTAGTGAGACGAATAATAGAGGTGGATGTTTAGAATTTTCTAAGAGCAAATTAAGGTCAGTGCAGTCAAGAAGTCAACTTGTTTAACAGCTTAAAACAAAAAATCTCACAAAGAGCTTCACGAAGAGCCCATAAAATTTCATTCTATTTTCTCTTTCCTTCCGGTGCCGGTGTGCGAGGAAATCCTCTTGCTACTACTTCGCCTTGCACTATTCCACGAGTGAATGAAATTCGCCTTATTGTGTCTGTTTAGTTTAGTCAGGCTTCTTGCTTTTCTCTCTGTGTATATGTAGTGTGTACACTATTGTGCTGTGTTGTGGTAAAGTCGTTTTATGCAGCTCTTTAGTATACAGCCTAGGCTTTGTTGTATGTGATGCACGGATGTTGTGCACACTACTACAGTAATAACCAGAAGCACGTATTTAAATATATAGCGGAAATGAACGTGTTGTTGATATTATTTGTGTAGGTAAGTTTTAAGGTAGGATGTTACACTGTTATATTGTATTGTACTGTTGTGCAGATACTTTACTTTGTAGAATGTAGATCTAGGTATTAAATTCTCTACAACCTACCGCTGTGTTTATATCCTCCACTATATTCTTCTGGTTGTTTAAAAATGTTTGCTTACTATATTATAACATTTAAACAAACATGGATGTTGTATTACAGAATGCACTCACATATGACATACCTAGAATAATATCTGTAATACTGACACACAAATTAACAACAATTGTTGCAAGAGAGAAAACTTGTAGTTATTAAGTACAAAGAGTAGTAGTACTAATGCAGATAATTCATGGATGTTTTTTGTTGCACGAGCCGAGTCGGAAAGTCGGAATGGTCAGAGAGTTGAGAAACTGCTATTAGTAACAGTGTTGTTGTTGTATATATAGAAGAATGAGTCACACAACAGAATTAAGTTGCTCACTGAGAAACTACAAGTAATACTCTCAGAACACATAACTTGACGTGTATGTTTTTACTTGCTTCTCTAGGTATGTATTCTTAAACAAAAACTTCCGGCAATTCACTTTGTTATCGTATGTGTCTATGTCTTATGACAACTGACAAGGGCCGAGAGACACGACACACTTTACACAGTTATCTCTGTACTTAGTGCTTTACTTAAAGTTTATAACAGAATGTACATATAAGGTAATATAATTTAATGTGTATTTTTGCAAGTTAAGTCGTAACGGGTGTATGTACCGTAAAATAGGACTCTAAAATATAAGAAAAGGTTTTGTAGACTCTGCTGGAGCTCGTGTGTGTGAGAATGAGCTACACAGGGAGGACAAGATGTGACGAGATGTGTACTCTTCCAATGCTTCTAAGCAACTGGCTAGTTTTTGAAGGAAGCAAAGGGAATATCACTTGAAGCTGCATGTGTACCGTTGTTCGTCGATGATATCGTTTGGTGCCTGTATTCTGTAGGAAAGCATGGATAAAGCAAGCATGGCATTCTGTTTACCACTACTACTAGAGTAGTAGAAGTGCTGTAACAGATCGCTTGCTCCTGCATGTTGTGAGTGTGGAGTCGTTCATGGGTCCTCACATCGTGTGCTGTGTGTGCCTCCTATGCTGCTAAAGAAAAGCATTCAGGTTAAGTCTTCACATTTCAGTCAGTTTAGAAGAATGGAACACTATCCCACAAGAAGAAGTTTTAGTGCACGGTTATCCATTACATTATTGTATGTAGGATAATCTATATCTATATCTGTGTGTAGTAGGAGTATAATAGAAGTAGGGATACACCGATAACATTTGCCTTGGCTTCTTTACTATGCTACTACCTACTTTAGTATTTGTAAAGTTGACTCCACCAAGTTTTGTACCACTACCACACATTCAAACAAACCAAGAACATCCTTTGCTCCGTTTTGGCCTTTCTTTTTGTTCTGTCTATCTCACATATAATATTATTACGTTATGTAGGTAGTTGATGTACATATAAGTAATAGTTATTGTATACATAGAGGAAGGAGAAATAGGGTTATATTTTTGGTTGTCGAGGTTGGTTACCCAAAATGTGATTCCCTTTAGGGTATAGACCTTTTTAATAAGAGTTACAAAGAGTAGCAAGCTAATAACTAAGCATTTTCTACGCTTCCAATCAATTTACCCAGCCAATGTGAGAAATGTCGACTAAAGGCTCATTTCGTATCGCAGCAAAAACATTTACTCGAGGCAATCGACCGTAACCAGCAGCTTATGGATGCTAGCACTACTAGTAGTACTTATTGTAATCTTGCATTACACACACGAAAACCCTTCCATCACTTGTAGACATGTGTACATTCTGTATTAACTTAATTGACCAGATGCATTTTAACTGTAGTGTGTCGAGATTTCTTGAAACGCTGCTGACAACATGCTACAATTTGAATATCGCAAGGTGTAATATTCGATATTAAACACCAACGCAACATTCAAATGGATATGGACATGACGGATTGAAAAAGGCGATGAACTTCAAGTCAAAAGCTTCTTCAAAGTGTATTTACTTTTTAGGATTTCTTCCTTGCGTGTTAGTATGTTGATGATGGCTTGGATGAAACACTCTTTTAATCAAATCACTCCATTTCTCACAGCAGCAGCTGTACTTCCTATAAAGTCCCCTTGTAACGAAACGGGTTTACTAGTAATTTTTTTCTGTATTATGTCCTGTATAATTTTGTTCAGTCATTTACTTCATGTTGATATTTTGCTGTAGTATATATGTAAAGTATAAATAGTATTATGGTGCACAACTCAATATTTAGGTAATAGTATTCAGGTAGATAGTATCAGTTTAGTTTTTTCTTCTGTAAGAGCGCTTTGTCAAAGAAAAACTGTAGTTTATACTGCAACATCAGAGTAACTGTTGGTTAAATTTTTACACACAACTAAGACGAAATTCAGAAATAAACATCTTTTTCAAATGCACTTGTAAATTATACTAGCTGATAAAAGTAAGGTTTGTAAGACACATTGATCTTTGCATAGTATGGTTGTGTTTTACACAACTTAACTTGTGTGTAGGTACTATATTGTAGTTGTTGCACGAAAGAATATTAAATATTGCCTTGAGAAAATTACCTGACTTAAACGAGTCTAAATTAAATTATGAACTTTATAAATTTCTGATTCCCTATACTATTTGTAGATCAAAGGTTTTTTAGCGATCAGGCTCCATTAATAAAGTTAAATTGTAATCTTGTAACTACAACTATCGATGAACCATTGATCTACATTTATATCAGGGAAACAAAAAAGTGTTAAGATCATAATTTAATTTAGACGCATTTAAGTCAGGTAATTTTCTCACGACAATATTTAATATTCTTTCGTGCAACAACTACAGTATACACACAAGTTGTGTAACACAACCATAAACTATGCAAGGAGCAATGTGTCTTACAAACCTTACTAATTTTATCAGCTAGTATAATTTACAAGTGCATTTGAAAAAGATGTTTATTTCTGAATTTCGCCTTAGGTGTGTGTAGAAATTTAACCAACGGATAGTTACTCCGATTTTTAGACCTCACGAGGTCTTATAGAGCCTTTCTGTCTGTCCGTCTGTCCGTCTGTCCCCACGATAACTCGAGTAA